>CP092871.1:92220107-92258597 GCA_030710605.1 Cordylochernes scorpioides | reverse complement strand
CCCAGCCTTGTTCTCCCTGTCCTGTACAGACCCCACCACTTGGGACAACAACAGACACACCTCCTACATTATATCTGTTTAGAATTCTCATGCAACGTTGCGCCTGGTGGGGCCAGTGTGGCGGCAGGAACCGGCCGAGACTGGATAACGGCAGTTGAGTTTTGGTTTTTTAGTTGCGCGGGGGCAGAGGATCTTTGCTTCAAGGTGTGTGTGTGTGTTCTTCTTACGTTCTGGCACAGTGTTTCAAATAAAACCGGTACCAAGGAAGCTCTGGCAACTCAGAATGGATTATTTAGCAACACAATGAGCACAAGGGGGGGTCGGTGGAAGGCTGGTTAAACCGTTTGGTTTTCGACCACTACGACCCGGGTTCGATTACCGCATTGGACACTTTTTTTCTGTTTAAAAAAAAAAATGCTCCAATGGCCCCCCGATTCTTGCAAAAGTCCAACCCCACCAGCGAGTGCAAGTAACCAAACGGGGCTCTGACACATTTGTAAGTGCAAAGTCGAAATGTTTTCACATGTATAGACATGTGGTGTGCTTACAGTAAAAAGCAGTCGCTAACTACCCACCATGATTATCATGGCCTGTACCACGTGTACTAGGGATAAGCAAAAAAAAACAATGAGCACATCACAACAATATTCAAATACAGTGTTTGTGGAAATAGTGAACATCCACCCTCCTTGGCATAACTAGTGGGAGTATCCCCCACTGATATAAACTAGACCTTCCCAATGTTTTCTTTTTTTTTTTTAATACGATACATTAGTGTGCCATTGTAATAAGAAATTTGAACCATTTTTGACGTGTATGATTGCAGTACTTACTTTTAAAGAAATAGAAACAATAGCTAAAACAAAAATAAACAAGAACTGGAGGATCCCACCTAAGCACAGCTGGTACAGTGGAGTGAACCCAGGAGGAACTCTGAACATCAGAAATAGACAGCATCAAACAACACTAACAAGATTTAGAACGGGCCATCTCAAGCCATTGAAGATAGAAAATAATAACAAAATTTATCCCACTTGCCCAAAATGTAGCTTGTCACCTGCAGCTCCAGAACACATTTTGGCTTGCATTAGATGCACTAAACAGGACCTTTGGGAGAGGCCGCTGCTCATCATAAAACAGCTCGAGGAGCATGAACTCATGGTTTACGTGTAATCTTTACACAAGGGGATAAGAAACAACATGATTGCAGTAAAGGCAGTAGAACATTGATTTATTTTTTAAAAGAATCATACACATCAAAAATAGTTTAAATTTCTTATAATTTTTTTTTTTTACTTTGCTTAGGGGGGCAATAGATATCTCTCTTATTTATGAAAAAGAAAATTTGCACTTAAAAGTTTCAATGTTCATAAACAAATATGGTGTGCTAAGATTAGAGTATGGAGTAAGTTATCCCCAGAGAAGAGAAGAGATTTACCCAGGGGAAAGAGAGAACAGAGACGGTGTGAGAGCCGCAGGTTCCGATCCATCATGTGAATAGCTGCCACCAGGAGGCGACATGCACTCTGCAGTTTGGCCACATCCTCGGCTCCTGGGGAGGAGTCCACCCTGCACCAAACACAGCGGATTGAAAGTCTGTAGCACCAGAGGGACAATCACAGAAAAAAGAGAAGACTTTGCAACCAGTGTATTAAAATGTAGGGGGTCGGTGGAAGGGTGGTGTAAACAGTTGGTTTTCAACTGCTACGACCCGGGATTGAATCCCAGATTGGGCACTTTTTTTTTAATAAAAAAAAAAGCTCCAATGGCTCTCGATTCTTGCAAGAGTCCAAACCCATCAGTGAGTGCAAGTAACCAAATGGGGCTCTGGCACATTTGTAAGTGAAAAGTTGAACTGCTTTTCACATGTGTAAACATGTGGTGCACTTAGAGTAAAAGCTGTCTCTTACTTCTACCCACCATGATTATAATGGTCTGTACCATGTATATTAAGGATAAGCAACAAAAAAACCATGGTGTGTAGCCATGGTTAAAACAATTCGGATTTTAAGATCATGATGTTATACCCAAAATGATGAGGTTCAATTTGAATTATAAACATAAGGTAACATATCCAAATCAAATCAGTGTGATATTTCAGTAACAATGCTATTACCTAAATGTCATAGATAATTTATTGATACAGTCTTGATTAGGTACAATTTGGGTTATAGATTAGAAACAAAAGGTAATAAGATCAAATCCAAATAAATAAATAGTGTGTGGAGTTTTGGTAACAGCATTGTTATCGGCAAACAAAAGTACTGAATAAGAAAAAATATCACAGCATATTTTTAAATAGTTAGTACTGTTATCAAGTGTGTAAACAAGATATCTGTTAACAAATGCCTTATTTATTTATTTGGATTTGGTCTTATTACTTTTTTGTTTCTGATTTGGTCTTGTTAATTCTATTAATGTTATAACCACTGTGTTTCTGTTATAAAAGAAGCTGTTATAATGATATTTCACTGTATTCATTGTGTCTTCTTCTTTTTCTTTCTTATCTCCACTCAAGCATATTAAGATATCAAGTCTCTACAGCTTGAGACACTTTGGATGGTGTCTGCTGATGATGAGTAGATCTCATCAAAGGAGATTTGACATCCATAATGATTGGGTGAAGTAGAATGTGTCTGCTTTTGTCATTAAGACTGGGAGCACTACTCAGTGGCAGGCCCAATTAGCTCCAATATGAAATGGCCACTTCTTAAACGAGGAACAGACATCATCTACAGCTGCTCCTAACATAGAGTACAGATCATCCTGTATCTCTGGATCTGGAGCCCTTACAGGGTACTATCAGCCGGGCCAGCTGAGCCCAGTTTTTTAGCAAGCTTGTTACTGCTTTCCCTCCTATTTCATTGCATGATTTATAATACAGGAAAATAAGACCTAATCCGAATAATTTAATAGTGTGTGATGTTTCGGCAACAGCATTGTTACCATCATCAGACAAATCATTTATTACTTTGTCTGATGATGGTGACAATGCTGTTGCCAAAACGTCACACACTATTAAATTATTAGGTCTTATTTTCTTGTAGCTATAATCTATATAATCCAAATTGTTCTTTATCATTGCATGAATTCTTATAGAGGATTGAGAAGAAAACAGGGAAGTTTGAGATTGAACTCACTGCAAGAAAGCCTGCCGAAGCCGGGAGAGGAGGCTCTGCAGGGCCACTAGAGCATGGCGTCGAGTGGCTGCAAGTCGGACTCTCAAACTAGGTCCGTCCAGAGAGGTCCCGAGAGAAAGAGCCAGGAGTCTGTATCGGGCCACATGCCTCCCGGATTCCTCCAGTACCTATAGCATGTCAATCTATAGCATCAAAGGTTGTGGAGATGGAAGCACAGACAAACATTCAAGAGTCTGAAAAATATCTCACACAAAAATGTGAAATTGTACTGGGATCAGGTGATGGATAAATTAACAAAAAAGTCATCTCCTGATTGTGTAACTACAAATTGCTGATGGTTTGTGCCATCTATTGGAATAATTATCAACTAATCAACACAATAAGACCAAATCCAAATAAATAAATAGTGTGTGACGTTTCGATAACGGCGTTGTTACCATCTTCAGACTAACAGCCAACGCTGTTATCGAAACGTCACACACTTTGTTTATTTGGATTTGGTCTTATTACCTTGTGTTTATAATCTACTAGCCGAATGACCCGGGCAACGCCCGTGTTTTACCCGATTGAATGTTTTTATTCAAATACTATTTGTTACAATTATAAATTGGTGCCTTAAATAAATGCATATATTAGTTAATACTATAGCCTATGTGCTTTATCTGTCTATGTACTGTTGGCTTCCATAGGCGTCTCATACATTCCATTTAGTTATTAACTAATATATGCATTTATTTAAAGAGCGACCCGCTCCAAAACAATAGTTACAAAAACGAAAGAGCGAGTGGGGGAGGCAATGATGGGGAGGGGGGCAAAGGTGGCGTGATCGTAGCCAACCAATAGGAGGGCGCCATTCCAAAAAAAAAGCAAACGGTGACAGAGACGACTGATGAGGAATGACGCTCGTAACTGTATATAGAATACTCCAAATTGGGCCTTATCAATCAACTAATCATTGATAAGACACAATTTGGATTATAGATTATAAACACAAGGTAATAAGACCAAATCCAAATAAATAAATAGTGTGTGAAATTTCGATAACAGCGTTGGCTGTTAGTCTGAAGATGGTAACAAAGCTGTTACCGAAACGTCACACACTATTTGTTTATTTGGATTTGGTCTTATTACCTAGTGTTTAACTAATCACTCATTTTAAACTATTCCAGAATTGGCCTAATACCCTTTCTTAACCACGTACGCGTTTCAGGCTGTTGGGCCTCATCAGAGTAGTACAAGCTGTATCTCAACAACGAAAAAAAGCTGGTCTTTGGGACATCCTGAAAAAAAAAATCACAAAATAGGTATTTAGGCCCAAAGGGCATGAGAATGTGATTAATCAAGAAAAGGTTATTTGGCCAATTCTGCAATAATTTTAAAAAAATCAATGATTAGTTGATAACTGTTGGAGGTGATCATCTTTATATTAAATATTAAAATCTTTAATATGTATAAATTCAAATTGTTAAAAATTTGTATTTTTAAATTTAATTGTAAAAAAATTATAAATTTATATATGCAAATTCTTGTGGTAGATTAATCAATAATAGAGGATTTGCATATGTCTTGTTAGTTAAAAAGAAGATAAAAGTTTTGTTTGGCAGAGAAGCTAGATGCTCTCAGGTTAGTTTTTTACTTATTGTAAATATGTTTGTATAATATCTTAAAATTCTCTGCTTTAATTTAATTTAATTTTATTATTAAAACTAGCCGAATGACCCGGGCAACGCCCGGGTTTTACCCGATTAAATGCTTTTATTCAAATACTATTCATTACAATTATAAATTGGCGCCGTGGATATCATTCTTGTATAATATAGAAATGAGTTTTAAAAATTGTAAAAAAAAAAAAAATGCATCGGCCGGGAATCGAACCCGGGGCCCCCGCGTGGCAGGCGAGCATTCTACCATTGAACCAAAAGCAAACGGTGACAGAATTAAGAACGCATGACGATGATAACTGTATATTATCCGTGACAGAGGCGGCCGATGAGGAAAGACGGTCGTGACTATATATAGTAATAAACATAATTTCTTCATAAAAGATCTCTATCCTCCTTGCCCCCAACAATAACAGATGGCACAGTCAATCAGCAACTTTTAGTTTCCTTTAGATAGAAATCTTTGTGTCCAGTGATTTTTCTATGTTCTACAAGTGCAGAATTCTCAATTTTATCCTAATTTTAGAGCATATTCATTGTTTTCCATTATTATTTTTTTTTACTAAAGTTTATATCATAAGAGGTAATAAGACCAAATCCAAATAAATAAATAGTGTGACGTTTCGGTAACAGCGTTGTTACCATATGGTAAATTACCAAGATGGTAACAACGCTGTTACAGAAACGTCACACACTATTTATTTATTTGGATTTGGTCTTATTACCTTGTGTTTATAATCTATAATCCAAATTGTGCCTTATCAATTTTATATCATAAGGTCAGTCACATATAATCTTTGGAATACAAGAAAATAAGACCTAATCTAAATAATTTATTAGTGTGACGTTTCGGCAACAGCATTGTTACCATCATCAGACAAAAGAATAAATGAGAAAAAATATCAACAGCAAGTTCTTAAATAGTACTGTTATCAAGTGTTTAAACAAGATAGACATATAAGTAAAAATAGTTTTTTTTTAAACACTTGATAACAGTACTATTTAAGAACTTGCTGTTGATATTTTTTCTCATTTATTCTTTTGTCTGATGATGGTTGTCGTATATTTATATTTAAATTATATAATATAATATTGTATATAATATATTAATATAATAATATTAAATCCACAGATTCTGTGATTTATTGTATATATCATAACATATAATTTATCATCATATAATTCGATTGTTAACTTGTAATTCTTAAGTTTGCATCTAATACGGTGTAATATAATAAAAGCCATTTAAATAAATAAAGCCTAAAATATATTTCTACTTTTAAATCAACCTAAATACACCACAGATAGTGATAATGCTTTTGCCGAAACGTCACACACTAATAAATTATTTGGATTAGGTCTTATTTTCTTGTATTATAATCTAAATTGTGCTTTATCATAATCTTTGGAAGTACTGCAACAATGTGAACAAGAATTTCACCCTGATCCAGATTAATGGTGCCACAAAAAAAAAAAATCATACCCGTAGAAGGGCATCTTGTCCCTGAAAGCTTGTATGATCATCCTCTTATATAAAGAAGCTCTTTTCCCTGACTTATGTTTCTTCTTCCAACTGAAATTAACCCATCCTAACAAAAAATTAGCCTAGCTTTCATAGAGTAGAACTACCTCCCTCTAAATGACAACATCTAGTTACAGAGTCAAAGTGTCATTTAGAGAGAGGTGTCCTCTTACCGGAGAGTTGCTAAATACAGTAGAACTATCTCCCTGTAAAGGACAACATCTAGTTGCAGAGCCAAAGTTATCTTTAGGGAGAGGTGTCCTCTTACCGGAGAGTTGCTAAATACAGTAGAACTACCTCTCTGTAAAGGACAACATCTAGTTACAGAGCCAAAGTGTCCTTTAGGGAGAGGTGTCCTCTTACTTGAGAGTTGCTAAATACAGTAGAACTACCTCCCTGTAAAGGACAACATCTAGTTACAGAGCCAAAGTGTCCTTTAGGGAGAGGTGTCCTCTTACCTGAGAGTTGCTAAATACAGTAGAACTACCTCCCTGTAAAGGACAACACCTAGTTGCAGATCCAAAGTTATCTTTAGGGAGAGTTGTCCTCTTACTTGAGAGTTGCTAAATACAGTAGAACTACCTCCCTCTAAATGACAACATCTAGTTGCAGAGCCAAAGTTATCTTTAGGGAGAGTTGTCCTCTTACCTGAGAGTTGCTAAATACAGTAGAACTACCTCTCTGTAAATGACAACATCTAGTTGCAGATCCAAAGTTATCTTTAGGGAGAGTTGTCCTCTTACCTGAGAGTTGCTAAATACAGTAGAACTACCTCTCTGTAAATGACAACATCTAGTTGCAGATCCAAAGTTATCTTTAGGGAGAGTTGTCCTCTTACCTGAGAGTTGCTAAATACAGTAGAACTACCTCTCTGTAAATGACAACATCTAGTTGCAGATCCAAAGTTATCTTTAGGGAGAGTTGTCCTCTTACCTGAGAGTTGCTAAATACAGTAGAACTACCTCTCTGTAAATGACAACATCTAGTTGCAGAGCCAAAGTTATCTTTAGGGAGAGTTGTCCTCTTACCTGAGAGTTGCTAAATACAGTAGAACTACCTCTCTGTAAATGACAACATCTAGTTGCAGAGCCAAAGTTATCTTTAGGGAGAGTTGTCCTCTTACCTGAGAGTTGCTAAATACAGTAGAACTACCTCTCTGTAAATGACAACATCTAGTTGCAGATCCAAAGTTATCTTTAGGGAGAAGTGTCCTCTTACTGGAGAGTTGCTAAATACAGTAGAACTACCTCCCTCTAAAGGATAACACCTAGTTACAGAGCCAAAATGTCCTTTAGGGAGAGGTGTAATCTTACCAGGGAGCAGTTAATTTGCAAAAGTGGTTGGGGCTGAAATCTGTACAGAGATTTCCTCTAGTGAGAATGTCCTCTCATGGAGTATGTTCTACTGTAATGCCCATTATAAACACTTTGCATTAAAATGGGATTCAGCGACATAAACCAAGGACCTTCAGCATGCTCATCTAAATCCATAAGTCAGCTCTCATATTTTAAACCAATTTGACTTCTCCAGAGAGCTCCAAGTATACATAAGGTAAAAAGGTCAAATCCATCTCCGCCTTTGCCGGTCCCAAGCCTAGATAAAAAAGGAAAAGGGGAGCAGTAACAAACTCTCTAAAAAACCTAGGCTCAGCTGGCCTGGCTAATAGTACCCTGTAAGGGCTCCTGATCCATGAATACAGAATTAGTCTGTACTCCAAGTTAGGAGTGGCTGTACATAGCATCAGTTCCTCATGTCAGAGGCGGCCATTTCTTTTGGAGCTAAGTCGACTTGCCACTGAGTAGTGCTCCCAGTCTTAATGACAAAGGCAGATGCTTTCTACTTCACCCAATCATGATGGTTGTCAAACAGACACCATCAAAAATCTCTAACTCTACAGGCTTGATACCCAATATGATTGAATAAATAAGACATTACAGTTGAAGTACTTTTGTCTGATGATAGTAACAATGGTGTTATTGAAACTTCACACACTATTTATTTATTTATTTGGATTTGGTGTTGTTGCCTTATGTTTATAATCCAAATTGTAGTTTATTTTAAAGGCGTAAGATTCTTTTTGAAAATAAATAATTTCTACTGCCCTTACTGCAATGGAAAAATTAATGGGAGGGCCTGGCTCATCAGTGGTGAACCCTCCCAGCGGTTTCGTCAGTTTAATCTACCACATACCGCTGGGAGGGTTCACCACTGATGAGCCAGGCCCTCCCATTAATTTTTCCATTGCAGTAAAGGCAGTAGAAATTGTTTATTTTCAAAAAGAATCTTATGCTTTTAAAATAGTTTTAAATTTTGATAACAGATGGCGCCCTAGTGCATCATATTATAAATTGTAGTTTATCGCGGAGTCCCAAGTAATTGACAACTGTATTTAATGATTGAGTTTCTGGACTGTGACATATATCACCTTGAAGCTGCCGTTGACTGAGGATTTCTGGAATAGGCAGATTATCAATGTCTTCTTCTTCTTTCTTATCTCGTCAAGTAGAATGCCTTTGTCATTAAGACTGGAAGCACAAATCAGTGGCAGGCCAACTTAGCTCCAAAAGAAATGGCCGCCTCTGATATGAGAAACAGACACCATGTGCAGCCACTCCTAACATGGAGTACAAATGCTGCCCATCCTGTATCCTTGGAGCCCTTACAGGGTACTATCAGCTGGGCCAGCTGAGCCCAGGTTTTTTAGTGAGCTTGTTACTGCTCCCCCTCCTCCTTTTTCATCTGGGCTTGGGACCAGTGGAGTTATCATTGTCTTAATTTCAGTTAGGTTGATAAGATACAATTTGGATTATAGATTAGAAACATAAGGCAAATAACAAAAACAAATAAATAGTGTGTGACATTTCAGTAACAAAACTGTTACCAAAACGTCACACACTATTTATTTATATAGATTTGGTCTTTTTGTTACCTTATGTTTCTGTTAGGTTACTGTTAAGTTCCGTTTAGGTTAAGGGTTATCATTTGAGTAACCTAATCATGAGACCTCCCCAAGTTGACTATATTCATGTATGGAAAAGACACCTATTCCATTTGAAAATATACTAAAAGTGGAATATTTTGTTTCCCTTTAAAATAGAAGAGATTCTTTTGATATACATTAGAACCTGTATAAATATAAAAATTTGCCCTCTAGAAAAGGTCATGCTTAAATATTGAATAGAAAATTATCATAACACACACACACGATACATTACTATTTCATAAGTAATTATGTTGGAATAACACACATATTGACAGATCCTTTCAAGATATCATATAAGATCATGTCATAAATGAGATGAGACTTTTAAATACATCAATATTTTAAACAAGAAATTTTGGAAAGAATTTTAGTTATTATCTTTTTTTTCAAAGCGTAATTTTTAATCTTATTTTTAAGGGAGGTAAACAATTTTTGGAAATTATTTTGAATATGTTAATGGTGTTATTATATCTTAAAAAAAAACTATAAAATATGTAATTCTTCAAGTAAACAACTTACTTTTATTAAGCTTGCTTGAGTTAATGGTCCTAATGCATAGATTGGTGCAATGTTGCACTGAGAATGCATGCAAAGAGATTGCATTATAAAAACTATAAATTTATCATTAAAATGTTAGAAATTTCATAAGTGGACATTTATACAACTGTTAAATATCATATTACTTTGATAGAGTATCATTTAAAGTAGTAAATAAACATAAACCACTCAAAAAACAAAGTAAAATTTAATTGTTTATATACAAAATGGTGTAACAAGATTATTTTTACTTATGGGAATCGATAATCTGTGTCTAGAGAAAAGTTAGATAAAAAATATATTTATAAAGGGTAAAAGATGAATCATTAGAATATTTGTGAAATTTTAATATTTTAAATATATATAATAAATAGGGATATAATTTTAATGATAAAGTACTTTTTTATTTTAATTTTTTATTAAACAAATAAACAAAAAGCGACGCCCTCTAGTTTATTTTGGAGTGTTCTATTTAAAAGGACTTTTTTTGTCAAACTTCTTTCTCTAAAAGGTACCGCATTTTTGATTAATTCTTCTTCTATATATTTGAAAATTTTTTTATATTAAAACTAATTGTTTATTTTTTGAGTATGCATTATATCTTTGGGTGCTTTTTCAAATGATCGGTAGTTGCTGTCAAAGAAGAAACCTTGAGAGCAGACGAATTGTCTTGAAAACAATATGCCAATTTTGAACCTTTAGCGTTAAAAAAAAAAAAAGGATATTCTTATTTAAACAATTATATTCCTTTATGTTACACTTATTATATAAGAATGCTACTTTTACTTAAAACATATATATATTAAGAAATAATATTATTAACAATACTTTTTAGAAATGGACTTTTCCAATAATTTAGAAAATTCTTAAAATTAAATGACGATTGCTTATATAGATTCGTTTTAATAACAAACCCATATATTTGAAAATTAATATACTATTTGTATTTCTAAATTCCCTTTTGTTTGCACTTGCAATGTCATTAAATCTTTTGTTTTACAAACATTTAATAATCTAATTAAATACCTTTTAAAATAAACATTTCACATTCTTTTGAATTGAGATAATAGATGTCACATCATAATTGTATATGTAAATTTGTTTAAGAACTAGGAAAAAGTTTCATTTTCACCATTAATATATAGGCCAGTTATTTGGAAATATGACAGACCATTTGTGTGAATATTTCAACCATTTTAATTGATACTTCTTCCTCTTCTTCTTTTATACACTTTGCCTTCTAAAACATCATGTATGAAGCAATTCCTTCATATAGTATGTTCTAACCAATTTCCCTTTAATTTTATTAATAATTTGTCTTGTTTCTTCAACATCCTTTATAATAGACTACTAGGGGCTTCTATATTCTTAATTCTTCATAATAGACTATGGTAGGTTACCCTGTGTACATGAGGCTGCCTATCAGAAGAGCTGACTGTTACAGGGCGCTTTCCAAGTTGGTGGATTGGGTAACGAATTCAGATATGAAAGCCAGCTGTGACACAAGTAGAATAATTCTGATGAATAAGGAATCACGAACCAACAACAGCATTGTTTGAAAGAGGAGAAAGACTTTTAAAAATTTGAGTTCAACTGACCCAGTTGATAGACCTCAGAAAGGGTCTTTCTCCAGGGATACGAAGGAGCAATGTCTTTACTCATGTTAAGAGTCAGCAGCAAAGGCTTCCATGTTAGGAACCGCCTCAAATTACAGGCAAAGTCAGACTTTCACCAAAGTTGATCATGATCCTATTATCAACGAAAGCTATACCCTTACACCCCATTCCAATGAGATCATACAGCTTGAGAAGCATGGATTCATGGAATTTGTGTAATCTTGGCACAAGTAGATAAGAAACAAAAACATCAAGGCTTTTAATGAAATAATGAACTTATATATACCATTCAAAGAGGTAAAATATATTAATTCAAATATATTAGCATAGTGTGTTTATTTTGTCAAATCAAAACAATTTCTTACTATATCTACTGTAATGGGGTTTCAATTTTTTTTTTTTAAGTGCTAAAATTGTTTGAATTCTTATACAGTAGAACCTCCCTTAGTAGATACTTTAGCTAGCAGACACCTCTAAACAACAGACAGTTTTTAACCTCCAAAATCGCCCTCCCATTGAAAATACGTTCGCACTAGCGGACATTCTTGCTAGCAAACACCTCCAAATAACATATACTTTCCCAATGCATCATTTATTGATTTTTACATATACAGTAAAACTACCTCCCTGTAAAGACACCTAATTGCAGAGCCAAAGTGTCCTTTAGGAAGAGTTAGAAACCGGAGAGTTGCTAAATTGTAAAAATGGTCATTTTGCAAATGAAAACTGTCCTTTGTAGAGAGGTGTCCTCTAGCGGGGTGTCCGTTAAAGGTAGGTTCTACCATAATAGACATTCCCGCTAGCAGACAATTCAGAAAATTGAAGTTGAACAAATAATATAAACATATTTATAATAAAAGAAAATAAGATCTAATCCAAATAATTTATTAATGTGTGACGTTTCGGCAACAACATTGTCACCATCATCAGACAATGTTGTTGCCGAAACGTCACACATTAATAAATTATTTGGATCAGGTCTTATTTTCTTTTATTATAATCTATAATCCAAATTGTGCTTTTTCATATAAACATATTTGTAAATAAAATTCATGTTCAATGTTTAATGTAAACATAGGGCTATTCGAAACCAAATTAGTTCAATAATGAACTAATGTAGGTAGTTTTTTTTTCTTTTCCTTTTAGCTAGCAGAAGAGAATTGTGTTTGCAAACTTGAGATTTTTCTACCAATAAAAAACATGCTTCACCCAACAACAGTCTTTCTTTACTGATAAGGTACAATTTTTGGATTCTAGATTAGAATCTCAAAAGGTAAAAAGACCAAATTAATAAAATGTGTGTGGATTTTACTAACATTTCATTAATTTTGTCTTATTACCTTGTGTTTCTAATGCCTATCATTAAAAGAAAATAAGACCTAATCCAAATAATTTATTAGTGTGTGACATTTCGGCAACAACATTGTCAACATCATCAGACAAAAGAATAAATGAATGAAACGTCACACATTAATAAATTATTTGGATTAGGTCTTATTTTCTTTTATTATAATCTATAATCCAAATTGTGCTTTTTCATATAAACATATTTGTAAATAAAATTCATGTTCAATGTTTAATGTAAACATAGGGCTATTCGAAACCAAATTAGTTCAATAATGAACTAATGTAGGTAGTTTTTTTTTCTTTTCCTTTTAGCTAGCAGAAGAGAATTGTGTTTGCAAACTTGAGATTTTTCTACCAATAAAAAACATGCTTCACCCAACAACAGTCTTTCTTTACTGATAAGGTACAATTTTTGGATTCTAGATTAGAATCTCAAAAGGTAAAAAGACCAAATTAATAAAATGTGTGTGGATTTTACTAACATTTCATTAATTTTGTCTTATTACCTTGTGTTTCTAATGCCTATCATTAAAAGAAAATAAGACCTAATCCAAATAATTTATTAGTGTGTGACATTTCGGCAACAACATTGTCAACATCATCAGACAAAAGAATAAATGAATGAAACGTCACACACTAATAAATTATTTGGATTAGGTCTTATTTTCTTTTATTATAATCTATAATCCAAATTGTGCTTTATCAATGCCTATCATTATTTTGACACTTTTTTTTTTTTTTTTTTCAAGTGTTAGAAAGCCAGTCTAAGAGGCCTCTTTGCCCCTGAATTCTGGCTAGTTTTTCATTTATTACTAATAAATACACATTGTTATCTCTCTCCCCCATGTTTATAAGTTTCAATTCTAACTATTCCCATTTATAAATCAGCACAGTCCCAATTATCACTACATCTAATTAACAGCAACAGTCTTATTTTTAAGGATAAAATATATTTTAAAAAATCCACATTAAAATTTAGAACTACTGATGGGGGTCGGTGGAAGGCTGGTTAAACCGTTTGGTTTTCGACCACTAGGACCCGGGTTCGATTCCCACATTGGACACTTTTTTCTGTTTAAAGAAAAAAATGCTCCAATGGCCCCCGATTCTTGCAAAAGTCCAACCCCACCAGCGAGTGCAAGTAACCAAATGGGGCTCTGGCATTTGTAAGTGCAAAGTCGAACTGCTTTTCACATGTGTAGACATGTGGTGCGCTTACAGTAAAAAGCAGTCGCTAACTACCCACCATGATTATCATGGCCTGTACCACGTGTACTAGGGATAAGCAAAAAAAAAAAAAAGAACTACTGATACCTTATCATAAAGATAGAGGCTGCCTGGTTGGAATTCATAGTTCTTCAAATTAAAGATATTTCGGCCAGTAAATACTTTCAGCTCCTGACAAGGACAAAAAGATTTTTGTGCCGAAATGTCGAGACAATAAAAAAGATTTACTGGCCGAAGTATCTTTAATTTGAAGTACTGATACCTTTTTACCCTTTTCTGATTGACCTCTGAAATCTTTAGACTTGTGACTACCTAACCTAAACTCATTCTAACCTAAAAAACTCAACATTCTATCTCATTTAAAACAAAGTAATAAGACCCCAAATAAATAAATAGTGTGTGAAATTTCGGTAACAACGCTGTTACAGAAATGTCACACACTATTTATTTATTTGGATTTGGTCTTATTACCTTATTTTTTAATCTATAATCCAAATTGTGCCTTATCAATTTCTATCTCATTTGTAATTTTAATAATTTGGGAGGTTGGAACACAGAAAGACAGGGAGGTGACAATTTACAGAAGACCTCTGGATAATTATCTCCCGATTATAATTGGCTCCTAATTAACACAAGTTGAGAGACTGTATAATATTAACACCCTAAATCCCACCAAAAATATAAAACTTTAGGTAAACACCCATTTTTAACACCAGTGGTTCCATGTAGTGTCAATCCATCACGGGGGCAAAGAGACAAAAGAGGATGAGGAATAACCTCTTTCAGAAATAGATTTGTGGGAAAGCAGCCGTAGTTAAAGGATTATCCTATTTCTCTTGTCTGGCAGTGAGTCAAATAATATACAACTGCCAAGTCTGTAGCAAGTATTTATAAAGTGGCCGCAAGGACCTTTTTTTACTTCAGGTGGAGAGGGGGGAGGGAGGACCCAAATGACCTGATTTCTTCCCACAGCCAGCTCTCTCTCATCTTCCCCATAGAATTACCTACGTATTTATTTTACATACCCACACCAAAAGTTGGATAACTTCTTCAATATCTGGATTCTCTCAGCATGCCCCCAACATCTCCTGATCATAATAAAAGAAAATAAGACCTTATCCAAATAATTTATTAGTGTGTGACATTTCGGTAACAACATTGTCACCATCATCAGACAAAATTCAAACCATTCTTTTGTCTGATGATGGTAACAATGTTGTTGCCGAAACGTCACACATTAATAAATTATTTGGATTAGGTCTTATTTTCTTTTATTTATAATCTATAATCCAAATTGGGCTTTATCATCTCCTAATATAGTATTGCCACGTGGAAAATTAGGGAAGACCAACTTCGAGATGAGACAACAATTTATTTCAGGCAAGAACAAACTATAAATGATAAACAAAATATAAGCAAAAGAGGGAAGTGTACAGAGTATAGCAAAATATAAACATAAAAAAATAATACCCTGCTAATAAAATAATAAATAATTTGTTACAATATGTTGGGGGGGGGTTAGTTAATAAGATCGAATCCAAATAAATTCAGCAACAGCATTGTTACCATCATCAGACAAAAGTACCGAATGAGAAAAATTTATCACAGCATTTGTTTATAATAATCTATAATTCAAATTGTGCCTTAGCATTTAATTTTTAACCATCATGACTGATTTCTAGACTTAAGTCTGGTCATCTACGGACAATCTTCTTCTTTCTGGGTGAAGTAGAATGCGTCTGCCTTTGTCATTAAGACTGGGAGCACTACTCAGTGGCAGGCCGACTTAGCTCCAAAAGAAATGGCGGCCTCTGACATGAGGAACAGACCATGTGCAGCTGCTCCTAACATGGAGTACAAACGCTGCTCATCCTGTATCCCTTGATCAGGAGCCCTTACAGGGTATTATCAGCTGGGCCAGCTGAACCCAGGTTTTTTAGTGAGCTTGTTACTGCTCCCCCTCCTCCTTTTTTATCCGGGCTTGGGACCGGCAAAGGCGGAGTTTCTACGGACAATGACTTTCCAGAATGGTTGCAAGGTTTTCCCCATTATGTACTAAGTGAAATTCTCAACCTGCAACCCCAAAAACACATTATTGACTGTATTGACTCATCCATTGATGAGCTCTACTCATCCCCGGCAGACACCATCAACAAGCTTTACAAACTTGATACCTTAATATGATTGAGTGGAGATAAGAAAGAAGAAGATTTAGTTTTAATAAAATCAAACCTACCATAATGTTTTTTTTTTATATATGATGCACTTATACACAGTATAAATCGCAAACTTCTACTCACCATGATTATCATGGCCTCTGTTATGTGTACTTGGGATAAGTAAACAAACACAATATGATTTGTTTTCAAATGAGGCCATCTTAGCTATTTGAAAACAGAAAGACAAATATAGAAACCTTAATAGAAAGTGTATCGAAAAACCCTACAATACCTTCATATTTGAAGTCTCCTTAATATTCCATGATAACAATTGGTGTAAATATTGGTAATTGGGAGTCTTTAATTGTTTTTCTTCTTAGCAATAGTTGGGCTGTAGCTTATTGATGGGAACATAAGTCTGTTTAAAAAAATAAGCATTTGATTCTCGCTATAACAATATCACTTGGGACAAAGAATTTATGTTTTTATAGTCACATGGTGTTATTAGAACTGCGGTTAAAATAATGGGGACTTGAAATCTGAGATTTCAGAATTATGATGTTATAGCCTTTTCCATTGTTGTTATAACCATAGTTAAAAAAATAATGGGGACTTAAAACTTGAGACTTTAGACTTATGATATTGATAAGGCACACAATTTGGATTATAGATTATAAATACAAGGTAATAAGACCAAATACAAATAAATAAATAGTGTGTGACGTTTCAGTAACAGCGTTGTTACCATCTTTGTTACTGAAGATGGTAACAGTGCTGTTGCCAAAATGTCGCACACTATCTTTTTATTTAAATTTGGTCTTATTACCCTGTGTACATATGATATTATAACCTTGTGTTGCTTTTATAAAGAGATATTACACTCAAGGTAATAAGACCAAAACCAAATAAATAAATAGTGTGTGATGTTTCGGTAACAGCGTTGTTACCATCTTCAGACAAAAGTGCTTATTTGAAGATGGTAACAATGCTGTTACCGAAACGTCGCACACTATTTATTTATTTATTTGGATTTGGTCTTATTACCTTGTGTTTATAATCTATAATCCAAATAGTGCCTTATCAGATATTACACTGACTGAGGAAAAGAGTTAAAGTTACAAACAGAAATGTTGAAAGATCTATTCAGGAATAGAACTGAAGTTACAAAAACTTCACCCTCTGTTTCTCCCCCCCCATTGTATCTTTTTTTTTTTTTCTTTTCTTCTTTTTCTTAGAAGAGTGTGAAGAAGAAGGAAACAATGCTTGTTACTTTTTTTAGATCTTCTTTTAAAAAAAAAAGAAAACCCCAGAATGACGTATTGTAACTTCAATGTGTGGTTGTTTTGTCATAGATTTATAAGAGTATCCTATCCCACAGCTATGTTACAAAGTCAGTAAACAATAGAGTACAATGCTACACCAGTAGAAAGAAAGGAGTTACTTGGGTAATAAATTGTCAACTCACTAGTGTGGACCAGCCCCTCATAATACAAAGTTACAGCCAAGATTTCAAAATGTGCCTGGAATGTCTCCAAATGAGCACCTCATTGCCAAGGCCGGCCAGCTCCACAAAACAAAACACTTGCCAGAGAGATAGATTAAGGAGGATACAAAGACACTGTTGTGGCTGAATATTTAAAGATATCTCAGAGGACAAATACAGGGTTAGTTGCCCAACCATTCTCAATAGTGACCACTAGTGCCTGCTGCCAAAGATTCCTATCCATCTAAGTGTATTTATAAACTGTCAATAGCCACCACTTTGAGATAGGAATTGTTTGTTTACTTTTCTCTCTCTTTTTTTGTTTGTTTGTTACTATTTTTGTTTATCTTTCTTTTTTTTTTTGCTTATCCCTAGTACACGTGGTACAGGCCATGATAATCGTGGTGGGTAGAAGTAGGCGACTGCTTTTACTATAACACATGTCTACACATGTGAAAAGCAGTTCGACTTTGCACTTACAAATGTACCTGAGCCCCCGTTTGGTTACTTGCACTCGCTGGTGGGGTTGGACTTTTGCAATAATCGGGGGCCATTGAAGCATTTTTTTTTGTAAACATAAAAAAAGTGCCCAATGCGGGAATCGAACCCGGGTCGTAGCGGTCGAAAACCAATGGTTTAGACCATACTTCCACCGACCCCCATTTTTGTTTATCTACTGAGTACAGTAGAACCTCTCTGTGAAGAACAATAATTAGTTGCAAACTGTCCTTTATGGAAAGAAGTATCCTTCTTACAGGAGACATGCTAATTAGTAAAAATGGTCATTTTGATGATGAAAACTGTCTCCTTTATATAGAGGTGTCCTCTAGTAGGAGTGTACACCTATCCCCCGATTTACACGGTACTTTTTTTACACGTTTTCGCTTTTACACGGTTTTCCAAATAAGTTTTTTTTTGTTTTTATCGCACTATACTAAATGCTACTGTGATTGAACACATGCGCTGTGTACACATCTCACGAGGAATCCCGAGCTTATGTGCTGACTACATATTTTAACCTGTCAATGCATTTTATTTTTATTTCTCTGTACACCTATCCCCCTATTTACACGTTTTTCTCAGGAACATATCTACCGTGTAAATCGGGGGATAGGTGTACTCTCATGGAGGTAGTTCTATTCCATAAAGAATTATATAAGTGAGCTATAAGAAAATAAGACCTAATCCAAATAAATTAATAGTGTGTGAGAAGTTTCGGTAACAACGTTGTTAACAACATCAGAAAAAAAGAATAAAATCTATAAATAGAAACTTTAGAATAGAATCATTTTGTAAGTGAAAAAGTCAAACTGCTTTTCACATATGTAGATATGTGGTGCACTTACAGTAAAAGCAGTCACCAACTTCTACCCATCATGATTATCATGGCCTGTACTTCGTGTACTTCGGATAAGCAAAAAAAAAAATGGATTCATTTTATTCTTTTGTCTGATGATGTTAACAATACTGTTACCGAAATGTCGCAAACTATTAATTTATTTGGATTAGGTGTTATTTTCTCGTAGCTATAATCTATAATTCAAATTGTGCTTTATCATATATAAGTGAGCCTTTAAAATTTATTAGAATCAGCTTTTTTTTTTCTTCTTAATTTCCTATCTCTATCAATGTAGGCATAAATATTATACTGTAATGATAAGGTATACAATTTGGAGTATAAACACAAGGTACAGTAATTAGACCAAATCCAAATAAATAAATAGTGTGTGACGTTTCGGTAACAGTGTTGTTACCATCTTCAGACAAAAATACTGAATTATTGTCTGAAGATGGTAACAACGCTGTTACCAAAACGTCACACACTATTTATTTATTTGGATTTGGTCTTATTACCTTGTGTTTATAATCTTTATCCAAATTGTGCCTTATCAATTTGGAGTATAGGTTAGAAACCTAGGTAACACAAGACAACACCCATATAAATAAACTGTATGTGAAGTTTTGTTAACGGCGCTGTTTCTCTTACAGTCATTTCTAGTTTATTTATTTGGTTGTGGTCTTGTTATACCTTATGGTGTTAACTGTGCATAGAAAATAACCCAAATAACACAAGGTAATAAGACCAAATCCAAATAAATAGTGTGTGACGTAACAGCGTTGTTACCATCTTCAGACAAAAGTACTGAATGAGAAATTTTAACACAGCATGGTTTAAATAGTTACTGTTATCAAAGTGTGTAAACAAGATAACAGATAAAAAGAAAATAATTTTCTGAGAAACACAGATAATTATTCTTAGAATTAAAAGTGGAAAAAACCCACTTTTTTAAAAAATATAATTAAACCACTTTTAATTCTAAGAATAATTATACACACTTGATAACAGTAACTATTTAAACCATGCTGTGGTAAAATTTCTCATTCAGTACTTTTGTCTGAAGATGCTAACAATGCTGTTACCGAAACGTCACACATAGTTATTTATTTGGATTTAGTCTTATTACCTTGTGTTAAAAATCTATAATCCAAATTGTATACCTTATCAACCCAAATAACATTTTTATAAATAGGTCACCACAACATTATCATACATAAACAAAATTCTCCAATTCAAATTACAAAAATTCTACAGCAATCTATATATTTCTCTAGACTCTCCGTTGATCTGTAAAGCTTCTCCAGCTTTATCACTACACGGGCATGCCTCGGACTTTGATCCAGTGCCATCATGATAATCTTATCTTGGCAGTGCTATAAAACAGGACACCTAGGAGGTGACAAAACTTTCACTCGTGATTTGTTAACTTTTTTTTTTTTTACCAGCTTTCTTCATTTTGAAAGTGTTTTACAATTTTATTAGCAGTGTACCTGGACACCCCCATAACTTGAAATAATGCTGTTGCACCATACCCAGATGCCGTTTGTTTTCTTTGTCTAATCAGGATGGTACATAGATGACATGAAATTTCATGAAGGGATGCAGATAAAGTTAGGGCTTTATTGGAGTGGTGTATGACCTGAAAGGAATACAATATAAGAAACTCTTGCCTCCAACCTCTGCTATCAAAAAGGATCCTTGGTGATGTGGGTGACACTCTCATGAAGTGTCGTACACCACACACATTCTGTCTGGTCTGGATGACACCAATTTGTAGACTGATCCACTGCTGACTGACACACTCGTTCAGGTGTGCACTTCCACAGAGAAATCCGCTCAGTACAGTCCAGATACCAACTTGTCGACTGATCCACTGCTAAATGATATACTCGTTCAGGTGTGCACTTCTATAGAGCAATATGCTTAGTACAGTCCAGATACCAACTTGTAGGCTGATCCACTGTCAACTGATTCACTCGTTCAGGTGTGCACTTCTATAAAGCAATCTGCTTAGTACAGTCCAGGCACCAACTTGAAGGCTGATCCACTGCTAACTGATTCACTTGTTTATGTGTCCAATTCCACAGAGCAATCCACTTAGTACAGTCCAAACACCAACCTGGCCAACTTCAGAGTATCTCCGCTGTAAGGTCAACAACTGCTATTCACTGGAATGTTTGCTCTGGGACTCTCCAACACACCCCTCGCTGTCAAACCCTCTCACCAGACTGTCATTTTCTTCCTTGTCCTCGGCAATCACTCCTCCTGACTCTGTCGGTCTCCCAGCCATTTTGTTTTGCCCTGCCAGCTTCTTCCATTATGCAGTGGTATCTAGGGCCAGTAGCATTTCCCTATTTATCCCTTCCTCACCACCCACGGTATACAGTAGAACTACCCCCCTGTAAAGGACAACACCTAGTTGCAGAGCCAAATGTCCTTTATGGGAAGGTGTCCTCTTACCAGAGAGTTGTTAAATAGTAAAAATTATAATTTTGCAAATAAAAACTGTCCTTTACAGAGAGGTGTCCTCTAGCGCGAGTGTCCTCTCTTGGAGGTTCTACTGTTATCCAAATGAAAGGTGAAACAATGGGAAGTCCAATATCCCCAAATACACAGCTTGTATCACTATAGTCCAATCAGAAATCAAAGCTCCAAATTCACTTACAAATGATGTTTATTACTTCAAAATATATGTGGATGACTTCATTTTATTTATTAACCAGGAGAAAGTGAACAAAAAATATTAGATACTTTCCACAATCTATGTCCTGTGATATCATTTACTCCATGGAAGTAGATAACAACGAATCTATCAATTTCATCAATCAATGAACTTAATATACAATAATAAAATATCACCACCTCTATATACAAAAAACCAACACATACAGGACCTTGGTTGCACCCTTTGGGAAGCTGTTAGAAAGAGAGTGGACTCTACAGTAGAACTTTCTTTCTGTAAAGGACACCTAGTTGCAGATCCAAAGTGTCCTTTAGAGAGAGGTGTCCTCTCTCTCTCTTACCCGAGAGTTTCTAATTAATAAAAATAGTATCTCCTTCTTCTTCTTATCTCCACTCAACCACATTGGGGCATCAAGCTTGTAAAGCTTGAGACCCTTGATGGTGACTGTTGACAACCATCATGACTGTGTGAAGTAGAATGCATCTGCCTTTGTCATTAAGACTGGGAGCACTACTCAGTGGCAGGCCGACTTAGCTCCAAAAGAAATGGCCGCCTCTGACATGAGGAACAGACGCCATCTGCAGCCGCTTCTAACATGGAGTACAAACACTGCTCATCCTGTATCCCTGGATTAGGAGCCCTTACAGGGTACTATCAGCCGGGCCAGCTGAGCCCAGGTTTTTTAGCGAACTTGTTACTGATCCCCCTCCTCCTTTTTCATCCCGGCTTGGGACCGGCAAAGGCGGAGTTATAAAAATAGTAATTATGGTGATTAAAACTGCCCTTTGTAGAGAGGTGTCTTCTAGGTGGAGTATGTGGAGATCCTACTGTATAAAAAGAAAGCAGTATTTTGATTTTTTTTTTGTAATAAGACCATCATCATTCCCCTAAAAATGACAATATAAGAATTTTCCTCTTATTTAATAAGACACAAAGTCATTTTTCAACAGATGAATATAGAGTTTAATAATGAAAGTGCTGATGAGTTTTTGTGTGAAAAGGCATTAGAATTATGAAATCTTATGAAATATCTACCGCAAGCAAAACTTTTGTTTCAAATAAGTAATCTCCTTCTCTAAGTTATTGTGGTAATAAAAGTGATAACAGGCCTCGTGTGATTACATTGTTTTCTCTTGGTTGTTGAACTTCCCTCTCTCTCTATATATATATATAATCTAGCTAGGTCTCTGTCTCCCCGGGCTGGTAGCAACTGCAGGTGGGTTCTTATACTACTGGCATTACATATCCCAAGTAGTGGTGTGTTGGGGGAACTGATAACACTCCTACTTCTTCAATTAAACACCCCAAGAGTTCTCAGACTTTTCAGTTGAACTATAGTCAGTTAACACAAGGTTTTTGTTGTTGTCGTGTCCAATGAAGAGCCTTAGATGTCTCCATATATCGTCCCTACAACTGCAAACTATCGAATGTGAAAAATTCAATTTTGAAGGAGAGAGAAATGAAGAGACCATGTCATGGTCTCTTCATTTCTCCCTCCTTCAATGCCTTCCTCTACTGAGGGTAGGCCACATGGTCTCTTCATTTCTCTCTCCTTCAAAATTGAATTCTTCACATTCGATAGTTTGCAGTTGTAGGGACGATATCTCTATCACAGCAGTTGCAATGTCCTCTATCTTGGGTGTTTAAAGCTGCTGCTCTGGGTCCATGTCAATTTTCTGCAAGGCTGCAGCAATTGCTGGGCATGAGAATATGTGTAAATAAAAATAGCCAAACTCTCTTATACTATTGGATATTGACGACTATCAAACCATTAAACCCAGCAGAGCTTGGCAGGAAGTTGTAAAATTTGACAGCTTTTATAATAAACTTTAAGGATAAGTAAAAAAATAATAATAATAATAATCAACTTTGGCACATGATTATTTGAGAGAGAGGATGTTCATAAAAAAATCATTGTATAAAAATAAATCGCAATTATAGTCTTATCAAGTATTGAAGATGAAGATATCAACAACTAGATACTTTTTTAAAGTGAAGAATTTTTTATTCATTATGTTTGGCTCAACCCATGGGCTCTTCAACAGGTCATATAATAGTGATAAGGCACAATTTGGATTATAACAACGCTGTTACCGAAACGTCACACACTATTTATTTATTTGGATTTGGTCTTATAACCTTGAGGTCATATAATAACGAGTGATTCTATAAAAGATAAAATTGTTTGTTATTATAAGGTGTGTTGAATGGCACTTGGCCTGAAAGTTCTAGCCAAACACAATTGAACAGAGAAATTATTTGATATAAAAGGGGGTCTAATTTTTGATATTTTGATAGAGTAAAACCTCCCTTTAACGGACACCCCACTAGCGAACACCTCTCTATAAAGGACAGTTTTCATTTGAAAAACTGCCATTTTTACTATTTAGCAACTCTCCGGTAAGAGGACACCACTCTAATAAGGGACATTTTTGCTCTGCAATTAGGTATTGTGTTTTACAGGGAGGCAGTTCTACTGTATTATCTGGACTCCGAAGTTAAAAATTATGCTCCATTCAATTCAAATTTAGATTTAAGACTGCGGAAATTTCTAGTATCAGTCTCCTAAATGACTTGCGAGTGTTAGAAAATTTTGGTGTGTTACACAAGCAGAGCTCGGAAGAACAAGCTGGCAGTCATTCTAAGCCAAGAGATTATGAACACAGTACCTGTGTGTGTGGGGGAGATGGAAGAGGAGGATGCCGTCAGGTCATTAGCTGCTAATTTTGTGTGAACTCGTGTGGCATAACTCCTGGCACTTCCTCGTGGAGTGCAGCCAACTTCCCAGCACACACTAACACTGGTGATGATGGCGGTGGTGGTGGTGGTAGATGATCAACCTGTGTCTCCTTACCAAGCCTGGCTTCATCTACTTCACCTACATCGCAGCCTCATGGACTCTACTTCTCTAGAAGAAGAAAAACAGTAAGTCTCCCTCCAACACTCCTTTCCCCCCATATTTACATATGGAAATAAGACTACATCCCAGTAAATAAATGATATGTGTGATGTATTGGTTAAGCATTGTTACCATCTTCAGACAAGAGTAGTGAACCATGTACTTCTCATGTACTTTTATCTGTAAATGGTAACGAGCTTCCCCCCATATTTACATATGGAAACAAGATGTGATGTTTTGGTTAAGCATTGTTACCATCTCCAGAAAAGAGTAGTGAACCATGTACTTCTCATGTACTTTTATCTCTAAATGGTAACGAGCTTCCCCTCATATTTACATATGGAAACAAGATGTGATGTTTTGGTTAAGCATTGTTACCATCTCCAGACAAGAGTAGTGAACCATGTACTTCTCATGTACTTTTATCTCTAAATGGTAACGAGCTTCCCCTCATATTTACATATGGAAACAAGATGTGATGTTTTGGTTAAGCATTGTTACCATCTCCAGACAAGAGTAGTGAACCATGTACTTCTCATGTACTTTTATCTCTAAATGGTAACGAGCTTCCCCTCATATTTACATATGGAAACAAGATGTGATGTTTTGGTTAAGCATTGTTACCATCTCCAGACAAGAGTAGTGAACCATGTACTTCTCATGTACTTTTATCTCTAAATGGTAACGAGCTTCCCCTCATATTTACATATGGAAACAAGATGTGATGTTTTGGTTAAGCATTGTTACCATCTCCAGACAAGAGTAGTGAACCATGTACTTCTCATGTACTTTTATCTCTAAATGGTAAAGAGCTTCCCCTCATATTTACATATGGAAACAAGATGTGATGTTTTGGTTAAGCATTGTTACCATCTCCAGACAAGAGTAGTGAACCATGTACTTCTCATGTACTTTTATCTCTAAATGGTAACGAGCTTCCCCTCATATTTACATATGGAAACAAGATGTGATGTTTTGGTTAAGCATTGTTACCATCTCCAGACAAGAGTAGTGAACCATGTACTTCTCATGTACTTTTATCTCTAAATGGTAACAATGCCTTCCCCCATATTTACATATGTAAATAAGACAACATCCCAGTTAATAAATGATGAGTGATGTTTTGGTTAAGTTTTGTTACCATCTTCAGACCAAAGTAGTGAATCGAGTACTTCTCATGTACTTTTATCTGCAAATGGTAACAATGCTTTACATATGGAAACAAGACTCCATCCCAATAAATAAATGATATGTTATGTTTTGGTGCAACAGCATTGTTACCATCTCCAGACAAGAGTAGTGAACCATGTATTTCTCATGTACTTTTATCTGTAAATGGTAACAATGCTTCCTCTCATATTTACATATGGAAACAAGACTGCATCCTAGTAAATAAATGATGTATGTGATGTTTTGGTTACGTGTTGTTACCATCTCCAGACAAGAGTAGTGAACCATGTACTTCTCATGTACTTTTATCTGTAATTGGGAACAATGTTGTTATTGAAATGTCACACATTACATTGATGTTGCCGGTCGTTTGCCATTTAGCGTTTGCTAAATTCCTGGTTTGTCTAAATTTTATATATGTGAGTACCTACTCACAAGAAAATGGTGGTACGCTTGTATAATATGCTTGAAATATTGAAATATTAAATAATAATACAAAATGCACTTAATGCTACAGTTTCTCTTCATCCTGATTTCCTTAAGTTTCTCATCTGTCACCAAAAATCTATTCAACTTTGGATTCCCTTTATCAGAGAGGTTGTCCCTTGTCAAATACTTGCCCCTTGTCAAAGAGATTGTCCATTGTCAAAAAGGTTATCCATTGTCAAAGAGATTGTCCATTGTCATAGAGATTGTCTATTTTCAAAGAGATTTTCTCTCATCATCATAGAGGTTAGCCATTGTCAAAGAGATTGCCCATTGTTAAAGAGGATATTTCTTGTCAAAGAGGTTGTCCTAGTTAAAGAGGATATTTCTTGTCAAAGAGGTTGTCCATTGTTAAAGAGGATATTTCTTGTCAAACAGGTTGTCCATTGTTAAAGAGGATATTTCTTGTCAAAGAGGTTTTCCATTGTTAAAGAGGATATTTCTTGTCAAAGAGGTTGTCCATTGTTAAAGAGGATATTTCTTGTCAAAGAGGTTGTCCATTGTTAAAGAGGATATTTCTTGTCAAAGAGGTTGTCCACTGTTAAAGAGGATATTTCTTGTCAAAGAGGTTGTCCACTGTTAAAGGGGTTATCCATTGTCAAAGAAGATATTTCTTGTCAAAGAGGTTGTCCATTGTTAAATACTTGCCTCTTGTCAAAGAGTTGCCCCTTGTCCAAGAGGTTGTTTGTGTGAACCTAACAACAGTTGAATGTAGATGGTGAATATGCAGCAGGTCCCATTGTAATGATGGAATGTGCAGAAATGGACCAGCAGCACAGACCCGGAGACAGCTGGAGTTGCTGCAGGATCCCACTGAATGCCCCACTCTCCGGTCCCACACTGCCAAGATACTGGAACTCGTGGCCCATCGTGAGTACACACACCTTTTTCTTTAGTGTGACAGCCATCTCTGATACAATGGTTGGAATACCCTTTCATCCTGTTCTGTGCCATTCTCTTCTCTTCTTCAAGGCTCCCATACCATTCTATAAGATTATAAAACCAAACCCCCCTTTCCCTGGGTTCTTCTATCCCTTTATTCTCTAAGAGATATTTCTCAGTTTGGACAATGGACATTCTCTCGAATAACCACAGAGAATGGAACAAAAAATCATTTATTTTGATTTCTTCATTTAGAAGTCTATTATCATGTAGTACAGCCATCTCTCCAATACAAAAATCAGCCATCACGGAACCTTTCACCTAGTTCTTGTTAAATCCTCTCTTTCTCTTCCCCTATCTTCAAACTCTCCAGACCATTTTATACAGTAGAACCTCCCTGTAAAGGACAACACCTAAAAAAATTGTAGAGCTAGAGAGTTTAAAATAGTAAAAATAGTAATTTTGCAAATAAAAACTTTCCTTTGTAGAGAAGTGTCCTCCCATGGAAGTTCTATTGTATTAGATTATTGAGCCAATCCTTCCTTAGTCCACCTCTCTCTCTACCTACCTTTATTCTTGATCCCTCCAGCATGGTCAAAAGACAATCTCCTAATGATCCTTTCAATGGACATGCTCTCATGAAGCTTCCAATTCTTTTTGATGGCTTCATTTAGAGGGCCATATTTTCCATTAAATCTCGGGCAAACTCTTTCTTTTTTTAAATACAGTACAAAACCCCTCCATGAGAGCAAACCTCTGTACAAAGGACAATTTTCTCATCACCAAAATTACCATTTTTACTAATGAGTTACTATCCAGTAAGAGGACACCTCTCTCTAAAGAACACTATGGTTCTGCAACTAGATGTTGTCTTTCAGAGAGAGAGGGATTCTACTGTATGTCCATTTGATTTTGATGATCCTTCAGCACACCAGATGTCAAAAAATGTTTATATTTTCATTCCACTTTTGTGTTCATTGTCTAAGCTTCACATCCATTTATCAGCAACATGGCTGCACAAATAAATAAGAAGGTAGAAAAAGCTGGTAGGATAATTTTGTGATTTTATAGCCTTGCTATCTCCATTTAGGCTAAAAAAATATTCTTGACTTTGAACTAGTAGTGGTGTGTTTTTGAAAGAGGTTTTTTTGTGGACTTGTGCAGAAGAGGCCAGGAGGGTCTTAATGTCTCCCAAAGCCAAAGGTCTGCCCACCCTCATCTCCCAACTTGAGGTGATATAGCTTCCTCAATTCCATATCTCTTGGCTAACAGAAATTACTGATGATGATACATGGGCAGTCAACATCAGATGTGGGAGTCATCACTAACATCCTGAGCACCTTCAAAGCCCTACTCTCCATTAAACATGGTCAGTTACCTCCTCCATTCTCAAGCTGGATGACCAACCAACAGGATGTACAGAGAGGTGCCAAATCATCCAGGAAATGGTGAAGATCAACTTCATCCAATCCCTCCTGCGGCTTCAGCAGTTTGTCAGCCAGAATATCGGACCTCCAGGATGTCATGCCATCAACTCACTGGCCTTCTCTCTCCTCAACAAGATTGCCATCAAAGGTGAGGATGATTTTACCATCACTGTGCCTTACTCTACTGTGCCCTGTTTGCAGACAAGAAACTCTCAGTCAAGCTTAGGCTGCTGGGCTACCTGAAACCTTTCCTCTCTTCCTTCCAGGGCATCTTAGGAAAGTCCAAGGTTCTAATCCCAGCCCTCATTTTACTGAGGCACCTGCTACGTAACAGTGAGTAACACCCCCTACTCTTTATACACTCATGGACTCATGGACAAAACTAAAGGAAGTTTCATATTTTGATCTTGCTGGTTGTCTATTTTTTTTAGGAACACAGAAGCAATTTTGTTCATACTTGGTTATCTGGTGTTTCTTCAATAAAGGGCACTACTGATGAGGCAAGCCCCCTCATTCAATAACTTATATCATTGCAATAAGGTCTGTAGAGATAATATTTAATGATAATGCTATTGAAAAGAAACACAATGCCAGTTAATCTATTTGTTACAAATTTTAAAGGTCACTGTGTATAAAATATCTTTCAGTTATTGTCTGAATCCCAATATACATGATAAAAAATACAACTTCCTTAAGTTTTGCCCATGAGTGTATATTGAAATCTTGCATGCTCATCTCTACTCAGTCCCATGTCAATTCTGTAGATCTTGAGCCTTTTTTGGTTATTTATTTTTAGAATGTTTCATGATTAACATTTAGTGATGGATAAAATTGCATTGATATATTTTTTTGAACATAGGAAAAATTACAAATGGTGTTTGAATCTAAGTGAAAATATGTAATGAGAATAAAGTGAATACATTTGGAAAATTAAGAGAGAAAAAGCTAAAAATTTTATTTAAAAAAAATTATGATCTTTTAAAGAAATCCTTTATGGTTGTTTATTTTGGGCTAAAACCCTTTTCCATTGCAGTAAGGGCAGTAGAATTTGTTTATTTTAAAAAAGAATCATACGAGTCTATAATAGTTTCGAATTGTGATAACAGATGGCGCGCTAGTGTATCATAATATAAAGCCCTTTTCTTATACACACACGTGTGTTGTCCCAGGTACAAACAGCAAGTTTCTGGGCAAGGAGGGTGTGATAGCCTCCCTGCTCCACATTGTGGAACGACAGAAGTCCAGAGGTCCCGTGATGCTGCATGCCCTAGAGTGTCTCACAGCAGCCACCTGGAACAAGGCAAATGTCAGCACTCTCCTTCAGTCTAACGGCTTGCCACAGCTCCTAGCTCTCCTCACTTCCAAAGACTGGGTTCCATCCAAGCGAAGAGACCTGAGACTACTCAGAGCTTGCCTGGAGGTCCTCATCCATGTTGCCTACACCAGTAAGTGTCTCCACCCTCAGTTCCATGGTGAGAACAGTGTGTGTGTGTGTGGCGTAGAGGCGGGTAGGAACCATCTAGTCAAGGTGGATGCCATGACCCAGCTGGTACAATGGTGCCAAGTGCTGCCCCTGGAGCTGGAGGCCTGGGAGCCCCTGGCTTCCTTAGTGGTGCTGATCATACAGCGGCTGCTCCCCCCTCTCCCCCTACCTGTCTCCTCCCCCCATCATCTCATGAGCTTCAACCTCTGCAAGGATGGTGAGTCCTGGTACAAACTTCTTGGAACCTTTCCACAACATGCATAGACAGTAGAAGAAGCCTCATTATAACAGCTTCCTTGATTGTAATGATATCAAGTGTGCTCTTTGGTTACTTGCACTTGATAAACACCTCTTTGTCAGATTGTGAAGATTTCATTTGATCCCTTGTGGATCTCATGGAATAAAGTCCCCCCCTAGACTGACGAGGGCCTATAGCCTGAAACCATGGTCTCTAGGTGGATGCTTCTCAGTTTGCCAAAGCTGGTGTTGTGGCTTTGTTACCAATCTGAGTTTGATAGTTTGTGGAGATGATCAATAGATGGCACATAAACACATGGTAATATTTATTTATTTGGATTTGGTCTTATTACCTTGTGTTTACACATATATATTTGAAATGTTGAAACAATAATCCCTTCACTAATATTTACTAAGAGAACAACTTGATGAGGGAAGAGTATCTTTAATATAATCAAATCACAAGCTTTCGGGCATAACCGCCCATCGACAGGTGTAAAAACGAGACAAAATCACTATGGCAATCAGCTATATATATATACAAAAAAGTCTCATTGTCTCATTTTCTTACTTTTTTGTATATATATATATAGCTGATTGCCATAGTGATTTTGTCTCGTTTTTACACCTGTCGATGGGCGGTTATGCCCGAAAGCTTGTGATTTGATTATATTAAAGATACTCTTCCCTCATCAAGTTGTTCTCTTAGTAAACACATATATATCTTTAGTATAGAAGACCTAGGCTGACAGTGAAGTATGTTGTCCAGCTGCCAACAAAGTAGAAACTCTGGGGTCCGGGGAGGATGAAGAATCCGAGTCCGGCAGTGGGTCCGATGTGGAGGAGGAGGACTTCAGAGTAGTAGGTGTTGTATACTGTTCAGATAACTTTTGTTTGGGGACTCTGCTGAAGAAATTACACCTAATTATCAGCAATCCTAATTAACCACAGTCCTGATTATCAGCCTCTTTAACTATCACCAGTCCCTATTATCAGGAGTTACATTTATCAACAGTCTCAATTAACAACTGTAACATTTATCAAGATTTCAATTTTTAAAAGTCCCATTTATTGGTAGCCTTAATTAACAAAAGTCTTAATTTTTATCAGTCCCAATTAACAAGTCTTAACAGTAGCCCCAATTACCTACAATCTTAATTAACCACAGTACCAATTATACCAGCAATCTTAATTAACCACAATACACCGATTACCAGCAGTCCTAATTAACCACAGTGCCAATTTCCAGCAATCCCACAATAATTAGAATTCTCAATTAAGAACAACCCCAAATAGCAATAGTTTTTTGGTTACTTTTTATGTATGCAAATTTGTGAGAGTAAGAGTATTTTAAATGCATATTTGTGGGAATTGGGGCTACTGAGGTGTGTGCAATTTATTGCTTGAATTATTTCCTGTTATGTTGTTTCTGTGCAGCCATGCCCTGATGTTATCCATCCTTGCATATTTCCATTGTCCAGGTTTTCTCTCCTTTGTAATGTTACTTGATGTTTCTCCCATCACACATGATCCAAGTTTTGACAATTTTGTTAAAAAGTTCACATTCCATCCTTATTCTTTGTAACACCTTGGTTGTTGATCATCTTATTTTCAGCATTTTCTTCAATAAAGCCACATCTTGAGAATGTTTCTTATTTTTTTCTTTCTTGAAGGTTGTCATAGCCAATGTCCAAAATTCAGCTCTGTAAAGAAAAAATTGACTCTAACAATAGCTTTGGTTGAGATCTTTGCCTTCTCAAAGAGTTGCAATTAAACTGTGAAAGAGCGGAGTGTATGTTTCAGTTGTGTTATTTGCATAACATTCAAGTCCCCCCCTCCCTGTTTGCATCCTTCCCAGAAGTTTGGGCAAACATTGTCAGGATGCCTGCTGCCTCGAAAGGAAACACCCTGAAAGGAAACATAGGAATGGCTCAGTTCAAATTGTGAATGGATATCTTCAGGTAACAAGTGATAATTGTAGAAATAAAGGAAACACAACTGGGTAATTTATTCACAGAGTGAAATCTTTCTGATACATTCTGTATTCATTATGTGGTTATTGGTCTTATAGCTACAAGAAAATAAGACCTATTCCAAATAAATTAATAGTGTATGACATATTGGTAACAGCGTTCCCAAAATGTCACACACTATTAATTTATTTGGAATAGGTCTTATTTTTTTGTAGTTATAATCTATAATCCAAATTGTGCTTTATCAGTCATTGGTCTTATTATCTTGTGTTTCTAATCTATAATCAAAATTGTGCTTTTATCAGTTATTGGTCTTATTATCTTGTGTTTCTAATCTATAATCAAAATTGTGCTTTTATCAGTTATTGGTCTTATTATCTTGTGTTTCTAATCTATAATCCAAATTGTGTTTTATCAGTTATTGGTCTTGTTATCTTGTGTTTCTAATCTATAATTTAAATTGTACCTTATCATATCTGCCACTTTGTTTTGTTACATTTGTTGCACAATGTAAGTAGTTTGACTCTGGGATCAAAAACTCCTGGTGTTTTGACTTCATTTACTAGGCCAATGATGTTCATATTTGTGGTGTTTATTCTTCTGTTATTACACCACATATACAGTAGAACCTCCCTGTAAAGGACAACACCTAATTACAGAGCCAAAATGTCATTTAGGGAGAAGTGTCCTCTTACCAGAGAGTTGCTAAATAGTAAAAATGGTATTTTTTCAAATGAAAACTGTCCTTTGTGGAGAGGTGTCCAATAAAGGGAGGTTCTACTGTACTATCCTTTATAAATATTTCTGACGACTTCCATTAATTTACAGAAAGATGTGCCGTGCATTACCCCCTCCTCCTGTCTTTCTATCACATCTCATCACTGACTAATGGGATGAGACCAGAAACATCTCAGTTGTTATAAACAAGGTAATAAGACCAAATTCAAATAAGTAAATAGTGTGTGATGTTCCGGTAACCACGCTGTTACAGAAATGGCACACACTATTTCATACAAATGAAAACACCAAAATGTGCGAATGATTCTTTTCACAAATAAATCAAACTTCTACTGCCCTTACTGCAATGAAAAAATAGATTGGGAGGGCTTGGCTCATTAGTAATGAACCCTTCCAGCGGTTTCGCCAATTTTTTTTTTTTAATCTACCAGACCGCTTCTTTAAAGCTCTAATACTGTATTGGATCATTCTGCTTTTATATGCAACACTGAAGAGTTGAATCTTAGAAATGGTATTTGAGAAAACTATGGACATAAGCTTATAGGACAGTAGAATTACATTTAACTAAAAACTATTTATTTATTTGAACCTGGTCTTATTACCTTATGTTTATAACCTTTAATCCAAATTGTGCCTTATCATCTCAGTTGATATCTTCTTTCTTAAACATAATTGGCCTATCAAGTGGTCTGTTTAGTTTACACTCATGCGGACAAAACTTATGAAATGTCACCGGTCATCTATTTTTTAAAGGAGACAGAGGCAATTTTGTTCACGCTTGGTTATTCATGTTTTTAATAAAGGCAACTGTGTATCAAATAACTTTCAAAGTTATTGTCTGAATCCCAATATATACATGCTGAAAGATCCACCTTCCTTAAGTTTTGTCTCCATGAGTGTAGTCTGTTGTTGTTGTTTCTTATCCCCTTGTGCAAAGATTACACAAATTCCATGAGTCCATGCTCCTCGAGCATGAGTATAATCTTGTGGTGATAGGGGTGTCAAGAAGTTGTTCCTCCTGTGTTTTGACACTGTACTATGGACATCTTTGAGAACAGTTCTCCTAACTTTTGGTAATTGAAACTGCACAGCACAGGAACTTTCTGATTTTTCACATTTAGTGGCCTAATGAAAGAAAACTTCCCATGAACGTCCTTTGTAAAAATAAAAGTAACCTGATATCAAAAAGATATCCATTATTTTTAGACTGCTATCTCTCCATGGGAGATTGCACTGTAGTATAAGGAGTAAGTATAGAGGGAGCTGTGGTGCGTGCAGAACCAGCAACAGCTGGAAATGGGGGACCTCCCAGACACCGGCCAGCTGAGCTGCGAGGAGATTAGGAAGCTCTTCAGGTTCTTCCCAGAGATCTCCAAGGAGGAGCTGAGGAACTTGCTGAGGTCGTCGGTGGAAGGAGGGGACCCAGGAGCAGCCACCCTGGCAGCTAGGAGGGAGGCTCGGCAGGTGGGGGCCCTCCCCAACCCTCCAGAGTCCCGCAGTCCTCCTCCACCTGCTCCAGGACAGCCCTCCATCTACATCAAACAGGCCGCCCACACACGGACTGTCACCCCCATCATGAAGTTGGCCTATCCCGAGATGAAGGTATATTCTACTTCTCCCTGCTGCTATAACATACACATGTGCCTTCTGTTCTACTATAACATATACCTCCTAGGGGGTCTGTGGATGGATGGTCTAAACCGTTGGTTTTCGAACGCTACGACCCGGGTTTGATTCCCGCATTGGGCACTTTTTTATGAAAAAAAAAAAGCTCAAATGGCCGCTAATTCTTGCAAAAGTCCATCCCCACCAGCGAGTTCAAGTAACCAAACGGGGCTCTGGCATATTTGTAAGTGCAAAGTTAAACTGCTTTTCACATGTGTAGACATGTGGTGCACTTACAGTAAAAGCAGTCGCTAACTACCCACCATGATTATCATGACCTGTACCACGTGTACTAGGGATAAGAAAAAAAATATATATATACCTCCTTGATGTGTACATGTTTGATCTAATCATCCTTTAATTGTTGACTATTCAATGCCACCTGACCTTAACTAATAATCAGTGTTGTTTATTAGCCAATCATCCGGTAGTGTTTCTTTAATTCAGAGGTTGAACATGGATTGTGAGTTCATTGTGATATTTGGCTTCTCTATTCTTTATATTTTAGGGCTCTGACACTTGATTCCTTTATTCTGTAATAATACATTTTAGCGGGGGGTGTGATATATTTTACATTTCATCACATCACAGCACATTTCAAGTTTAATTGATAAGCCCCAATTTAGATTCTAGATTAATAACACAAGGTAATAAGACCAAATCCAAATAAATAAATAGTGTGTGATGTTTCGGTAACTGCATTGTTACCATCTTTTTTCAGTACCATCTACATTCAGTACTTTTGTCTGAAGATGGTAACAACGCTGTTACCGAAACGTCACACACTATTTATTTATTTGGATTTGGTCTTATTACCTTGTGTTTATTCAAGTTTAATTCTTCTTTAAATGTTCCATTGCATGTGCAACAGGCCTTCAATATGAAGGTTAGCCATCATGGGAATCACTCAGTCCTAAGCAATTCACTTCATATCTTCTATTTCCTGACTATTAGATTATTAAACCAAAAGGCTTCCTTGCTTACCTATCTGTAAAGGTCTACACTTTGTTGCAGAGTCAAAGTGTCCTTTAGAAAGAGGTGTCCTCTTATTATAAATATAGCATATTATATCCGTGTTTAGCACTTAATATTGATTGAAACAATGCTTTAACTGAAATACACTAGAATTACCTCTCTCTAAAGGACATCACCTATAGTTGCAGAGCCAAAATATCCTATAGGGAGAGGTGTCCTCCTACCGGAGATTTCCTTCTTCTTCTTCTTTCTTATCTCCACTCAATCACACTAAAGTATCAAGCTTGTAAAGCTTGAGATTTTTGATGGTATCTGCCGGGGAAGAGTAGAGCTCATCAATGGATGAGTCCTAAATAGTAAAAATGGTAATTTTGGTGATTAAAACTGTCCTTTGTTGAGAGGCAGCCTCTAGTGACAGTGTTCTTTCACGGTGTCTCTACTGTATTCCATTGTTACCTTGTGATTTTAATCTAAAATTAGGATATGAAGGGGAGGTGTGTCAACTGATGCAGGCAGCAGCGTGGTCACCCCAGACAATCCCCCCAGATAATGACCTTGAACCATTCCACCATCCTACTGCTCACCTCTTCCGATCCAAGCTGATAGAGCACACCAAGCGGAGGGATGACTCCAGCCGCACCGTGGTGTACGACTACGACCACCTGGCCCTCAACCACTCCTCCAGCCCGGAGAAACTCACCAACCAAGATGAAGAGGAGTAAGTACTATATAAACTGGGCAGAGAGTAGTTTGGCTTTTTTGGAAGCTGATGTTTGCAAGTGTACTTACTGTCTGTACCACCTACAGCAGATGTTAGGACATACTTCTTATATACGTTTTTTAAAATATACACAAGGTAATAAGACCAAATTCAAATAAATAAATAGTGTGTGATGTTTCGGTAACAGCATTGTTACCATCTTCAAACAAAAGTATTGAATGAGAAACTTTACATAAGACATTTCACTGTTACCGAAATGTCACACACTATTTATTTATTTGGATTTGGCCTTATTACTTTGTGTTTATAATCTATAATCCAAATTATGCCTTATCGTTTTTAAAATATTTAAAATAGATTTTAGCATATACAGTAAAACCCCGCTAATACGAACCCTGGATATAGCGAACCTTCCCTTATAACGAACCCACGGCGATTCCCGATTCCATTCCATTGAAAATACCATCGTTATAACGAACTTTGCGATTTTTAAAGTAACGAACTACCCCTATAACGAACCTATTTTCGGTCCCAAAATGATAAAATACTATGCTTATAATGAACTTAAAATTGTAATTTAAAAAAAAAAAAATTAAAACAACAAAATTTTGAGCATGTTTCAGCTCACGGATCGCGATTTCAAAACAAAAAATTAGCGGCATTTTTTGTTTTCTTTTCCATTCTATTTTTGCTGTATGTTGTATAAATTTTTACACATTATACTTTTATTTAATAGAATATATTTGCATTCGACAATTTTGAAATAGAAGAAAAATACAAATGGCAGCATGCCCTTTTAGAAGCGTTCTATATCAAGTTTAACCTAGGCTAAAAAATAATTCCAAATAATTTTAAAGCCAGAAATGGTTTGAATAACAGGTTAAAAACAAAATTTAATATACACTTAAGAAGAATATGTATAAATTGGAATTGGAAGAAGAAAAAAAAAACAGTTCCCCCAAGTTCCCCGTGTCTCATGGGCCACAAACAAATCGACTTATAAATTGTCAAAAACTACCACTACAGTTCTATTTTTAGAATGGAATTCTTGTTAGGTATATGACTCATCCAGGGTTCGAGGATATTCCCCCTGGCCGGCCGTTTTACCGCCGATTTTGTGTTTGCAAATTGGCGTTTTTTATTCGCAATTTTACCGATCGCGCTATCGTATCAACATGTTTCGCGTCCCATTTTTCTGAATTGGATACTTTTGATTCATCCTCAATTGATTCAGAATACACGGAGCTTTATTCCTCTGATGGAAATAACCATTATTTAAGACAATTCTGATTTTCAAATTTCACTTTTCACTTTCAAACAACAAGGTATTAGACGCATTTTTCAAATAAATATAGTATTATATTATTTGAGAAAGATGTTCTAAAATACTCTTATACCTTTTAAATATATAATTAATAATGTTTTGCCTAGGGGATTTGGCTTAATTTTTAAATTATACATTGAGGTTTATATATAAACATGTATGCTAATGATAAGAAGAACCTATTATCAAATGACTTCTTTTGATATTCAGCATTACTGTAAAGAAATAGGTCAATTTAGGGAATTAAAATAAAGTGACCATTATTAAGTGGCTGCCTTTTCCTGTTTGCATGGCTTTTTTTTAATTATATGGTCTAAAAATTTAGAAAAGTTAAAAAAAATGGCCAAACCGTGGCTATAGTGAGCCGTGGCTATAGTGAACCAAAAGCTCTGTCCCATTGGGGTTCACTATAGAGGGGTTTTACTGTATATATATATGTATCTAAACTTGTATTTAAATTCAGTGTGTTATAATTGACTAGAAATAATACTTCTAGGTCTCAGTGTTGAAGGGTATGTTAGCCCGATAGTTCGAAAAATAAAAAAATGTAAAAAGAAACCAAGCCCTAGATTCCTTGTTGATTTTGTCAAAGTGTAAAAACAGGGAAGAATCTTTATTCTACTTCTTTAATGATACCTTGATGGTTGGTGCAAAGATTGAGTGATAATATAATGACACCAAAAGCTACAGAGTTTTAAAAACTTCAATGCAGAATCCTGAAATTCAACTTATTGTCTCTGACAGTTTTGAGACAGTAAAACAAATTTGATAAGGTACACAATTTGGATTATAGATTAGAAACATAACAAGACC
>CP092871.1:92144152-92220007 GCA_030710605.1 Cordylochernes scorpioides | reverse complement strand
AAATCCAAGTTAATGATAATCATTTCATTAATTTGGATTTGATGTTGAATTGTTACTTATAGTTAGTAAAACAGAATGTTCTAAATAGACGTGAGTAACTTGGCTTTTAATGTTTCAGCGATGTATAGACGGTATTATATATACAGTTAAACCTGTCTATAACACCCCCTTTTACTCTCCAAAATAGGGTGCTATAGAGAGGTCACTTTTAATGTAAATTTTGCATCATACTACATATTTAAAATAGAACGCTATAGATAGGGGGTGCTATAGACAGGTCACTTTTATTGTAAATCGCATCATACTACATATTTAAAATAGGGTGCTATAGAGAGGGGGTGCTATAGACAGGTCACTTTTATTGAAAATCGCATCATACTACGTATTTAAAATAGGGTGCTATAGAGAGGGGGTGCTATAGACAGGTCACTTTTATTGAAAATCGCATCATACTACGTATTTAAAATAGGGTGCTATAGACAGGTCACTTTTATTGTAAATATTGCATTGTACTATGTATTTAAAATAGGGTGCTATAGACAGGTCACTTTTATTGTAAATATTACATTGTACTATGTATTTAAAATAGGACGCTATAGAGAGGTCACTTTTAATGTAAATCGCATCATACTATGTATTTAAAATCGGGCGCTATAGAGAGGTCACTTTTAATGTAAATATTACATTGTACTACGTATTTAAAATAGGACGCTATAGAGAGGTCACTTTTAATGTAAATCGCATCATACTATGTATTTAAAATAGGGTGCTATAGACAGGTCCCTTTTAATGTAAATTGCATCGTACTACGTATTTAAAATAGGGTGCTATAGACAGGTCACTTTTAATGTAAATCGCATCGTACTACGTATTTAAAATAGGGTGCTATAGACAGGTCCCTTTTAATGTAAATTGCATCATACTACGTATTTAAAATAGGGTGCTATAGACAGGTCCCTTTTAATGTAAATTGCATCGTACTACGTATTTAAAATAGGGTGCTATAGACAGGTCCCTTTTAATGTAAATTGCATCGTACTACGTATTTAAAATAGGGTGCTATAGACAGGTCCCTTTTAATGTAAATTGCATCGTACTACGTATTTAAAATAGGGTGCTATAGACAGGTCCCTTTTAATGTAAATTGCATCATACTACGTATTTAAAATAGGGTGCTATAGACAGGTCCCTTTTAATGTAAATTGCATCGTACTACGTATTTAAAATAGGGTGCTATAGACAGGTCCCTTTTAATGTAAATTGCATCGTACTACGTATTTAAAATAGGGTGCTATAGACAGGTCCCTTTTAATGTAAATTGCATCATACTACGTATTTAAAATAGGGTGCTATAGACAGGTCCCTTTTAATGTAAATTGCATCATACTACGTATTTAAAATAGGATGCTATAGACAGGTCCCTTTTAATGTAAATTGCATCATACTACGTATTTAAAATAGGGTGCTATAGACAGGTCCCTTTTAATGTAAATCGCATCATACTACGTATTTAAAATAGGGCGCTATAGAGAGGGAGGTGCTATTTAGAAGGGGCGCTATAGACAGGTTTAACTGTACAATGAGAGAGAGAGAGGACCTTGCCAATAGTTTATTTATTTCGATTGTGGTTTCTTGAAATACTTTTTTTGTGTTTCCTTGAAGTGCTGCTGCTGAGCCAATCATGTTTATTTTTCATGTGCCGGATGAAAGTTTAAAAAGCTTGGAGTCCAGCCAATGGCAGCCTCCCAAGTCGAGGCTCAGCACCTTCTAAATCCATTGAGGGAAGACCATTACACACATGTGTCTCTCTCTCTCTTGCTACATGTTGGCAAACCCTGGAATATACATGGCTCTCTGTACATACTTAGTTTAGTGAGGAGTTTTGGTGGCTTTTCTCACAAACTTGATGATTTTAGACCTGAATTAACTTGACCACATTCAAATAGATAAAGTGTTGGTGATGTTTCTCAGTAACAGTGCCATCTTCAGACAAAATTACTGAATGCTTAATCCAAATTGTACCTAATCAGGAGAATTTTACTCTATTTTCATATGCTCAATATATCCTTCATGTGTTGTTGTTGTGTCAAATGAACAGCCTCAGATGTCTCCATACATATCTATCACTGCAGTCATTCTCTATCTTGGGTGTGTAAAGCTGCTGTTCTGGGTCCATGTCAATTTTCTGTAAGGTTACAGCCATTGCTAGACATGAGAATATGTAGGTAGGTGTTAGTTCCATACTATGACAGTTGTTACATGTGCTGTAGGTTCTTGTGGCATCTAGATGTATTGTCATTCCTTTGTAATATTTTTTTTCTATGTGTCAAGTGTCCTGTTTGGTTCACTAATGTTCCTGAGTTTGTACCTTTCTGAAAGACAAGATGTTTAGAATTTTATCATCCTTTAATTTCCTTTCTTTGGTTTATTAAAAACCTCTATGAGAGAGACCACCTTGGTTTTTTGTTGAAAAATGGCCTGTATTATGCTGACCCAACAGCTTGAAATGTGTACGTGGCTGGCTTTCCTCAATTTTTTATAAAGAATAAGGTTTTGGGTTACCACTTTGGAATAAATCAACATTTGGTTTTCTGATAGATGGTGCAAGCCATCGCATTATTTAGTTGCATATACAATAGAACCTCCCTGTAAAGGACACCTAATTGCAGAGCCAAAGTATCCTTTAGGGAGAGTTGTTCTTTTACTGGAGAGTTGCTAAATAGTAAAATTTTTTTTTTTTTTTGCAAATGAAAACTGTCCGGTGTAGAGAGGTGTCCGCTAAAAAAAGGTTATACTGTACCCAGAATTTGATTTTTTAAATTATAACATTTATTTATTTTAGTTTCAAGGTAACAACAAGACCCATTTCAACTCATGACCCTTATCTAAAATAAGATCCCAATTATAGATAAACATTGAGAGGAGCTTGGGCCTTACACCAAACTTCTAGAGTATTCCATTTGTGATACAGTGCAACACTCTCTTTCATCTCTTCTGTACAATTCTCTTTGTATCTTTTCAATTCCAAACAATTGGCACCAATCCCTAAATATGATCTCTTCCTATATAATTTTTAAAAGTGATTAGGTACAATTTTTGGATTATAGATTTATTTATTTAGAGACGATGTTAACAAGTTTTTTTATCTATAAGTTTTATTATCACTAAGTTTATTATCTTAAAGATTATTTATCAAAAGTAAGATTTTCTACCTATTAATTGCGCACAAGTCAAAGTTAGTTATCGAGTATTTTTCAAGGGACCGGGAAAAAATGTTCACTAGATAAAACGATGATTTTGTAATGTAGAAAATTAGGAAAGACAAAATTCAGGATGACACGGCAATTTATTTGAGACAAGATGAGACAAGGGACCGGGAAATAATGTTCACTTTATCGAGAGATTCAAATTTACGAGTTTCAAATTATCAAAATATATCTATTATTTTTTTTTACAAGTTTATAGAGAATTGTTTTAACAAATGTTCGTTAGACAAACCTTTACTCAGGTAAAACCCGGGCGAAGCCGGGTATGTCCGCTAGTACATTATATTTTTAAGTGTGAAGTCTTCTTCTTCTTCTTCTTTCTTATCTCCACCCAATCACACTTGTAAAGCTTGAGATTTTTGATGGTGTCTGCCGGGGAAGAGTAGAGCTCATCAATGGATGAGTCAATACAGTCAATAATATGTCTTGGGGTTGCAGGCTGAGAATTGCACTTGGTACATAGTGGGAAAACCTTGCAACCATTCTGGAAAGTCATTGTCCGTAGATGACCAGACTTAAGTCTGGAAATCAAAGACTGTTGTTCTCTTGGGAGGACAGAACCGGTGCTTGTCCCTCCTGCTCTGTACCAGTCATGTGCAGCATAGGGGATAGTTTATAAAAGAGTGTTACAATTTATAGCATTGTTCACATCCCATATTATTCATTTTTTCCATTTAGACAATGGGTCTAATAGACGAATACCTAGAATGAAGCCACCCATAGACTGTATGGTGATGTCCAGACTGGACGAGCCCCCCTTGGAGCACCTCCAGTTTGAGTCGAGGTTCGAGTGCGGCAACCTGCGGAAGGTCTTCAAGACAGGGCCCATGGAGTACGATCTTGTTCTCAACCCAGACATCAACACCACCTCCCACCACCAGTGGTTTTACTTCGAGGTGCGGGGCATGGAGGGTGGGCAGAGCTACACCTTCAACATCATCAACTGCGAGAAGTCCCGCAGCCTCTACCTCCATGGCATGAGTCCAGTCTTCTTCAGCCTCAAGTCTTTCCTCAACAACCAGGCGGCCTGGTGCCGTGTCCCCCAGAGTGCCTGCTACTTCCGTAACCAGTACGTGAAGGACAACTCCATGGCCTCGGTGCTGAAGGATGGCCCCTACTACACCCTGTCCTTCACTGTCACCTTCCCCTACAGCGGGGACATCTGCTACCTGGCCTACCACTACCCCTACTCCTACAGCCTGCTCCAGACCCACCTGGAGAGGTGGCTCAGCAACTACGACTTTAAATCCATCTACTTTGAGCAGCACAAGCTCTGTGAGACTCTCTCAGGCAACCCTGTGCCTCTCCTGACCATCACAGCCAAGCCTCCTGACTGTAAGTCCTTACATTACACCTCACACTGTTGTTGACCTGACCTCTGGTGTCTCAGCTTCCAGGACTTACATTGTCCTCACCGCCAGGGTCCATCCTGGGGAGAGCAACTCCTCCTGGGTGATGAAAGGTGAGGAAGTTTTGTTGTTGTTTTTTTATTATTCTCACAAGTGTCTCTTACAATTGAAACTATACTCTTGGACAAAACTTAAGGTAGTTTCATATTTTGATGCCACCCGCCATTTATTATTTTTTTGAAGGAGACAGAAGCAATTTTGCTCACACTTGGTTATCTCATGTATTTTCAATAAAGGTCACTATAATATCTTTCAGAGTTATTGTCTGAATCCCGATATACATGCTGTTGTTGTTGTTGTTTCTTATCCCCTTGTGTAAAGATTACACGAATTCCATGAGTTCATGCTCCTCGAGCTGTTTTATGATGAGCAGCGGCCTCTCCCAAAGGTCCTGTTTAGTACATCTAATGCAAGCCAAAATGTGTTCTGGAGCTGCAGGTACCAAACTACATTTTGGGCAAGTGGGATAAATTTTGTTATTATTTTCCATCTTCAATGGCTTGAGATGGCCTGTTCTAAATCTTGTTAGTGTTGTTTGATGCTGTCTGATGTTCAGAGCTCCTCCTGTGTTCACTCCACTGTGCCAACTGTGATATACATGCTAAAAGGCACAACTTCCTTAAGTTTTGTCCATGAGTGTATTTTGCATCCCTTTTTTATTTTTCTAAGTAAAATTACTTCTTACTGTCCTTACTGCTATGTAAAACCTATCACAAGTATAGAAACATAAAGTAACAAAGACATATCCAAATAAATAAATTGTACGTGACATTTCCGTAACAGTGTTGTTACTCAAACATCTTTCTTTATGAAAAAATCTTTATTTAGATGTAATCTTGTTACCTTATGTATCTAATCTATAATCCAAATGGATAAGGCACAATTTGGATTATAAACACAAGGTAATTTAGACCAAATCCAAATCAATAAATAGTGTGTGACGTTTTGGTAACAGCATTGTTACCATCTTCAGACAAAAGTACTGAAGTACAAAAGTACTTGTCTGAAGATGGTAACAACGCTGTTCCTGAAATGTCACACACTATTTATTTATTTGGATTTGGTCTTATTACCTTGTGTTTATAATCCAAATTGTAAAATTTTTCTTTACACACATTAATACTACAATAGAACTACCTTTCTGTATCGGATAACACCCAGTTGCAGAGCCAAAGTGTTCTTTAGAGTGAGTGGTGTTCTTATACAGGAGAGCTGCTAATTGGGGGAAAAAAAGGTAATATAAATATATGGATTAAGCCCCAGATCATAAGCACAAAGAGTTTTCATTCAGATTGACAATCTTGCTTTTTTTGTTTATGGCCTGTCAATGATCTTTTGATGGAAATCTTGCCATTCTTCAATGAGTACCCTATTTATAATATCTGTGGTGTCATCTTTGATCCATATTTAGATTTGAGCGATTATTAATACAGTAGAGCACCTACATGAGAGGATAGTCTCACTACAAAGGACACTTTTCATCTTCAAAATTACCATTTTTACTAAATAGTAACTCTCTGGTGAAAAGACACCTGTTCCTAAAAGACACTTTGGTTCTGAAACTATAGTAGAACTACCTTCATGTAAAGGACAGCACCTAGTTGCAGAGCTAAAGTGTCCTTTAGGCTGAGAAGTCCTCTTACCAGAGAGTTGCTAGTTGGTAAAAATTGTAATTTTGGAAATGAAAACTGTGTGTCCTTTATGAAGAGGTGTTCACTAGTGTGAGTGTCCTCTCATGGAGGTTCTACTGTATGTGTTTCTTTTACAGAGAGGTAGTTCTAGTGTATTTCCTAAAGATATGATGGATATGTGAAAAAAAACTGTCCTTTGTATAGAGGTGTCTGCAAATGGGAGTGTCTGCTCAAGGAGGTTCCACTGTATTATGATAATCATGGTGAGTTGGGGTGTTTGAGAATGCTTGCATTGTGGTGGTGGTGGTCTTTGATTGTTCAACCAGCCCAAGAATCCATTATTTATTTACCTGAGTGTGTTTACTGTCAGTGAGATAATCTGTCGGAGCTAGCTAGACATTGTGGGACAATTTTCACATCTTTTAGGGTCCAGGATTCCCAATGTACTTCACACCTGTCTTGCTAGGCTAACTCCCATGTTCAATTAGGGCAGCTAACAGGACAGATTGTAGTCTTCTTCTTCTTTCTTATCTTCACTCAATCATATTAAGGTATCAAGTTTGTAGAGTTTAAGATAGTGTCTGCTGGGAATGAGTAGAGCTCATCAATGGATCAGTCAATACAGTCAATAATGTGTTTTGGGGTTGCAAGGGTTGAGAGTTGCACTTAGTACATAGTAGGAAAACCTTGCAACCTATCTGGAAAGTCATTGTCTGTAGATGACCAGACTTAGGTCTGGAGATTGTAGTGGCCTGTTGTAGTACACCACATACCATTTAGAAATAAATTAACAAGTTGCTAGAGCCCCAGGTTGAAACCTTAGGATATAATAAAATGTTTAGACAATAAAGTAACAAAACTATATATATAGAGAGGGAGAGATAAATGTGCCGAGTGTGTGTCAGGAGTGGTGGACTTTCTACTGAGCTCCTCACCCCAGGCCCACTTCCTCCGCCAGCACTATGTCTTCAAGGTGGTCCCCATGCTCAACCCAGACGGGGTCATCAATGGAAAGTAAGTCTGGCTGTGTAATATATTGGAGGGCTGAAATTGGCCTCCCCTTTCTTGACAAGGTAGTACTGTTATAATATGACACATTAGCGCGTCATCTGTTATGAGAATTCAAAACTATTATAGATGCGTATGATTCTTTTTAAAATTAAACAATTTTCTACTGCCCTTACTGCAATGAAAAATTAATGGGAGAGCTAAAATACCCATTCCAAGAGTCTAGCATCAGTATTACTATAAAAGGAAAACAGAAAAATGTAATATAACAGCTGTCTAGTAGATTAAACTGGTAAAACCGCTGGGAGGGTTCACCACAGATGAGCCAGGCCCTCCCATTAATTTTTAATTGTAGTAAAGGCAGTAGAAAATTGTTCAATTTTTAAAAGAATCATACGCGTCTATAATAGTTTCGAATTCTCATAAGGTGGTACTGTATTCAACATTGTAAAACTACAAGTTCCTATATTTTTGTTTCTATTTTTTATTTAGAAGTTTGTTTTTCTGGTCACCTTGTAAGATTTACATGAGAATCCACAAATGGTCTACCTTACTCACTCTACAGTATGCCACAATTTTGGTTTAAAAAATTCACACAAAAGTTAACAACACATAGGTTTCAAGACTAGAACTCTTATCAGTACAGGGACAGTGGCTTTATGTTAGAGAAATCATTTATAATATGAATTGCCGGCCAGAAGGTGCTATTAAAAATTTTGAAATAATAACCCTGAATGAACGGTAAGGGATATTCTGAAATCGGATTATTTGACAAAGTTGTCAAGATTTCTCAGGCCAGAGAAGGTTAAGTATGTTACGCTAGTCAAACCATGTTATAACAACAATACTTAGGATTTAAAACATATGTTGGGGGGGGGGTACTTAGAATTAAGATATTATAGCCACAAGTTGTTATGAAATAGGCTGTTATAAAGAGACTCTATAGATTCCACTCCATATATAATAATTAAGAGATACAGCAAATAATTGGGACTATAGTAATAGAAACGAAAATTGAAATTATACCGCGAATGTTTCTTTTATAAAAATCGAAATTTATTTTCAAAGAGAAATAGCGACATTTCTAACTTTGAGGATGAGGTATGGAAAGGTGAAACATGAAGAGTAATGGCGAACGGAAAAATAAAAAGTGTCCAGGGCGGGAATCGAACCCACACCCTTCTGCTTACCGGGCAGGTGCCTTGTCCACTCGGCTACCCTGGACGTATTTTTCCGTTCGTAACTAATACTTAACCCTTAACTGGACGGGTGATTTTTTCTTACGTAACTGGACGGGGTGGGTAGATTCAACCCACTTATGTACCTTTACAAAATAAGCGCTAAATAATGAATTAAATCAATATTTGAAAGATTATTTAATGATTACAAATGTTAATATACAGATTTTGACTTCTAAAAATTCTAAATATAATCTATTTACAGTTTTCACAAATAATTAAGAAATGTTTTTTACAGACGCTTAGTTGACATACAGAGCATAAGGTTTTCACTTTTCCCACATTTTTTGATGGATATTTGTAGCACCTTTTTGGAGTATCAGATTCTTGTGGCATCGTAGATCCTCTTGATGTACTTGAACCATCATTATTTTTGAATTTTTTTATTGTCGTCTGTAATTCCAGCGGGAGGGAATTTAGATTACGTGTGGCCAGATGTTCATCAATCAAGGATCTCCCAAGATCAACAATAAAGGTACTTCTTTCTTTTTGATCCTTTTTATCAATCTGATAGTTGAAGATGATGTAAGAATTCAGAGCTGTGATATCTAAGAGGGCATAAAAAAGTGCCAAAGGCCATCTTCTGGATCGACGAGAGGTAGAAAAATTAGAGACCATTTGGTCAATGGTATCTACACCTCCTTTTGTTAGATTATAATCCATTATAATGTCAGGTTTTCCTGTTGTTTCATCACATTTATTGTCATGATGCATCGAAGATATAAGGATCACTGATTATTTTTTTGGGAACATAGGAGACTAAAGTTTTTGTTCCAGAGAAACCAAAAATAGATGTTCCTGATTCTCTTTTAGGATGCGGTTGGAATTGTGGTGGAATCTGAGGTTTGTTCTTTCTCATCGTTCCTAAATATGTAAGGCCATGTTCTTTCAACTTATCAACTAATTCTATTGAAGTAAACCAGTTGTCTGCTGTAATATTTCTATTACTCTTCCAAAGTGGTCGACTAATATCTAAAACTATTTGGGTTGGCAGGGATAGTTCTTTTGACTTTGGAGTTTTAGATTTTCCTGTATATACCATTGCATTATACATATAATGTGTTCTTGAGTCTGCTAGTATCACTATTTTTATCCCATATTTATTAGGTTTTGAGGGTATATAAATTTTGAATGGACATTTTCCCCGAAACCCTACAAGCATTTCGTCAACAGTAAGGTATTCAGCAGGTGTATAACAACTTTGAAATTTTTCAATAATGGTTTGGAAAATATCTCTTATGGGTGAGAGTCTATCTTCTTTGCATCTTGTCTTGAAATTATCAAATCTAATACAAAGTAATAGAAAAAGGAAACGCTTCACACTCATTACAGAGCGAAAAATGTCACAGCCTGTTCCATCTGAGGCAAACAAAGATTCTACATTTTCATGACCTGATTTGTAAACTCCAGCTAGATACAACAAACCTAAGAATGCTCTTATTTCTATTTCACTTGTAAAATTTGAATAAGTACTTTTGGTCAAATCTGAAATTCTTTGGCGAAATTCTTCAATTTTTGCATTTGTAAATTCAGATATTTGTTTTATAATTGCGGCAGTAAAAAATAAGTTGAATATATCTATGCCACAATTTGGCTTCGGTTTAGCAGGGCCTTTCAGACCAGGTAAGTGTGTAATTATGTTATGAGAACGGGTTCTTCCAATTATTGCATGATTCTTGTTCCACTTATAGCCATTTTTCCCAATGAAACAATTACTTGAAGACATTTGAACAGTGGTAAGAATTGAATCACATTCCTCATCTGTACTGACATCTGAAGATTCGTTCAATGAATAATTTTCAGTTTCAGAATCATCGTCAAAATTCTTATTCAAAATTTCGTCTTCCATTATAAATAGAATTTCAAAAATAAGTCTTACCTTGATAAAAAAAATTAAGGAAGTTGTTTTTTTTTTTAAATCTAAAAGAATAAATTCTACTTAGCCAAAGAAAGAAGTCTTATTTTATGAATAGAAGCTAAAAAATAGCGGAAGAAAGCGACTCGAGAATGAGCAATTAGCTATAACCCTAACATGAAAAATTCTCACGCTTCTGGACGGCATGGGCGGAATCCGCCCACACATGCAAATTTAACCGCCCTCCCAAAGCTTATATTTTTAAACGATGAATGGAAATTGTTTGTATCACTGTAAAATTAGAATACACCAAAGCTGTTAGCTCTCAGTAAACAAAAAATATATTTTTTTCCTATATTAAGTTTATGCATGGGCGGAATCTACCCAACCCGTCCAGTTAAGGGTTAAAGTAACATTTAAAATACAATATAACGCGGCTGATGATTGTAAAACGAAAATTGAAATTATACCGCGAATGTTTCTTTTATAAAAATCGAATTTATTTTCAAAGAGAAATAGCGACATTTCTAACTTTGAGGATGAGGTATGGAAAGGTGAAACATGAAGAGTAATGGCGAACGGAAAAATAAAAAGTGTCCAGGGGCGGGAATCGAACCCACACCCTTCTGCTTACCGGGCAGGTGCCTTGTCCACTCGGCTACCCTGGACGTATTTTTCCGTTCGTAACTAATACTTAAAGTAACATTTAAAATACAATATAACGCGGCTGATGATTATATTGTATTTTAAATGTTACTTTAAGTATTAGTTACGAACGGAAAAATACGTCCAGGGTAGCCGAGTGGACAAGGCACCTGCCCGGTAAGCAGAAGGGTGTGGGTTCGATTCCCGCCCCTGGACACTTTTTATTTTTCCGTTCGCCATTACTCTTCATGTTTCACCTTTCCATACCTCATCCTCAAAGTTAGAAATGTCGCTATTTCTCTTTGAAAATAAATTTCGATTTTTATAAAAGAAACATTCGCGGTATAATTTCAATTTTCGTTTTACAATCATCAGCCGCGTTATATTGTATTTTAAACTATAGTAATAGGTTGACTGTATATCTTATTTCTTGTCCAGAGGGGATTTTATCCACAGTAAAAGCTCTTTAATTCTCAACCAACTTTAATTCAAGACTTTATTTCAACACCAAATTCAACTGAAAATTCAGATTTTCCTTTGAGTGTTGAATTAAAGAAGTTGGTTACACTATCTATATACTGTTTTATAAACATTTTGAATGTAGATATATTTATGATTAATTAGACGGGGGAACTCCGCCTTTGCCGGTCCCAAGCCTGGATGAAAAAGGAGGAGAAGAAACAGCAACAAGCTCGCTAAAAAACCTGAGCTCAAATGAGGGCTCCAGAATGAGCAATGTTTGTACTCCATGTTAGGGGCGGCTGCACATTGCGTCTGTTCCTCATGTCAGAGGTGGCCATTTATTTTGGAGCTAAGTTGGCCTGCCACTGAGTAGTGCTCCCAGTCTTAATGACAAAGGCAGACGCATCCTACTTCACACAGTCATGATGGTTGTCAAATCTCCCCTCTATGCTGCATTGGCCATTGCATCCTCTACAAGCTTGATACCCTAATATGATTGAGGGAGATAAGAAAGAATAAGATTGGATGGGGGAGCAGGATCTTATAGTTGTGTGTGATTGGCCAGCTATCGCTGCAGTCTGATTGGAGCAGACCTCAACAGACAGTGGACTGACCCCAATGAGTCCCTGCATCCCTCCATCTTCCACACTCGCCATCTCATCCAGTTCCTCGTCACTGCCAAGAGACCTCCTCTGGTTGGTTGCTTCTCTCACTCTCAGGTTCTAAATACAACAGATACTGTAAGTGTGCACACAGTCAGTAGCAAGTATCCTAAAATCCTACTTACCATCAAACCTTTGTTTAGGGTGATGTTTATATTGGACTGTGTGTTTGGGTCAAATCTCTCTTTTAATATGTGGACTAATTCAAGGGGAAAGTCAAAAGAAGATTAGTTGAAATTATCGCATACACATATGTCCACATAAGTGAAAGCAGTTTGACTCTTGCAGTTACAAGTATGCCAGAGCCTCCTTTGATTGCTTGCACTCACTGGTGGAGCCAGACTTTTTCCAGAATCAGTGTCCATTGAAGCAGTAAAAAAAGTGTTTAATTTATGATTTGATCCCAAGTGTGGCCTATAGACGGTGTGTATTACTCCTTCTTCTTTAACATATTCTTCCCTTTATTAAGAGCAATCAGGAAAATTGAACAGAAGAAGGAGAAAGTGTATATACCAAGGATCTTAGAGGATAAAATCTGAGTAGGACTTTTTATTTCTATTTTGCGTGGCCTCCATGCAGAAAGTACTTTGACTTTTGCACTTACAAGTATCCCAGAGTCCTGTTTACAGGTTACTTGCACTAAATGGGGGGATTTGACTAAGGGCCCGTTGAAATAGAAAGTGCTCAATGTGGGATTTGATCCCAGGGAAGGTGTATCTCCCACCAACCCTGATTTCATGGCCTGATGAAGAACTAACAATTGAAAGTTTGTCATTTTAGCCAATAAAAGAGACTCTTTGCAAGTTATTCTATTGATCGACTATGTGCATGTATTTTTTGAAATTATGCTTTAATTACTAAATGATATGTATGCTTCCAATCTAATGTGTACAGATATTCTGTGATTTCCACGGCCACTCGAGGAAAAAGAATGTTTTCCTCTATGGCTGTAGTCCCTCCCTATCCTGGCTGCCCAGAGATGCCTCGGTGGAAGATACCCATTTATATGAGGTAGCTATTTGGTGTATGTCACCCTAGTCTGTTGCTGGACACCATGATACCTAGATCCTGCCCATCCTCCTGTCCCACATGGCCCCTGCCTTCTCCCTAGACAACTGCCAGTACACCGTCCCAAGGAACAGAGAGTCTACGGCTCGTATCTCAGTCTGGCGCCAGTTCAAGGTGCTGCTCTCCTACACCATGGAGTGCACCTACGGGGGCTGCGACCAAGGACCCTATGCTGTAAGATATTCTGTGCCAGTAGAATTGGAAGCTTGTTGTGCCTTAGTAAAGAAACCCTTTCTCCTGATATTCTTATCAGTTTAGTTGATTCTACTTATCATCAAACCTTTGTTTAGGGTGATGTTTATATTGGACTGTGTGTGTGTGTGTGGGTCAACTCTCTCTTTTAATATGTGGACTACTCAATGGGAAAGTCAAAAGAAGATTAGTTGAAATTATCACATCTATAAAATGCTTTTAAAATGTAGTTATATACTAAGATACAAAATCACACATATATATATACAGTCCAACTTCTTTAATACTCGAATTGGTTGAATTTTAATTGAAGAGTCTGTGTGTCATGTCTGCAAGATGATCAGTGGAGAGTTTTCTAGAGGACATGTCAACATTTGACAGAGTTCAGAATTAAAGTAGGGGGTGAATTTTATAATTCATTGAAATTTTATCATATCTAGAAATAGGATTTCTTACAGAAAATGTCTTTATACAAGTATAGTAGAACCTGTCTGTAAAGGACAAGGACAACACCTAGTTGCAGAACCAAAGTGTCCTTTAGAGAGAGGTGTCTTCTTATAAGAGATTTGCTAATTGGTAAAAATATTAATTTTGGCCATGACAACTGTCCTTTGTAGAAGGGTATTCTCTAGCGGGAGTATCCTCATGGAGGTTTTACTGTAATGAGGCTAATTAAGAAGATATATATTTGCATAGGTCATAAAATTTCTGAAGACTACAATTAATATTAAAATAGTACGTACAAATTACATTGTCACATGGAAAGTATTAAAATTGTTGTAGAGTGAGAGAAGGTAGCATCCACATAAGGGGGTGGTGTGCAGGGCTACCAGCTAGGGATCCCCCAGCTAGAAGAGATGGGGGCCAAGTTCTGCCAGGCCCTAGTCCAGCTCACCCCGGGGGTGGTGTGGAGGGAAGGCTGGCCCTCCCTGGACACCTCCCACCTGCCCCACATTGGGCTGGCCTTGGCTCCGCCTCCTGAGAGCCCCGCCTCCCACTACTCCTCAGATCTGGACCAGGTAAATCTTCTTATCAATAATAATATCTTTCCACTCAATCATATTATAGGGTGTCAAGCTTGTAAAGCTTGAGACTTTTGAAAAAGAGATTTGACAACCATCATGACTGGGTACCAGGTAAATAAACAAGAACTATCCCACCACAGCTGGTACAGTAGAGTGGACCCAGGAGGAGCTTCGAACCTCAGAAATAGACAGTAACAAACAAGATTAAGAACAGGTCATCTCAAGTCATTGAAGATAGAAAATAACAACAAAATCTACTCCACTTGACCAAAATGTAGGACACATATTGACTTGTATTAGATGCACTAAACAGGACCTTTGAGAGGGGCAACTTCTTATTATCAAACAGCTTGAAGAGACGGAATTTGTGTAATCTATACAAATGGGGATAAGAAACAATGACCTCTCTCCAGCAACAATAAAAGGCTAGGTTCAAGTATGTGTGAGTATGGGATTAATTATTTGTGAAGTATTGTCCATTCTGCTACTATGGTGCACACACACAGACTGGTGGTGTTGCAGGACACACTGCCAGACTCAGAGGAAGATGATACCTGAGCTATCCAAGAAGAGCTTGTGCTTCACACCTTCTCTATTTCTCTTATTTAACTACCTCGCTTTGTGCATCTAGTCCGCCGCCACGCGCTGTGAAAAATCCATTCAATAAAGCTCATTATCTGTATAGATGTGTTTTCTTGTCATATATATATGTACCTAGAGAGACAGACACCTCTCCCTTTAATTATATATCAGAACAATGTATTATGTTCATCACCCTAGTGAAAAACTTGACTTGTGGTGATAAAGAATAAGGCACAACACCAGCTTTGGGCAAATTCAGATAAAAGCTAACAACCTGTATACCATTGTTTCTGGCTATGACTCTACTCAGTACAGGCCTCTCTAGGTACATAATGTAACTTTGTTGTATATAGCACTGTTACCATCATCACACAAAAGTACTGAATCAATACTTTCATATTTCTATGAGGGGGGTCGGTGGAAGGCTGGTTAAACCGTTTGGTTTTCGACCACTAGGACCCGGGTTCGATTCCCGCATTGGGCACTTTTTTCTGTAAAAAAAAAAAAAAAAAATGCTCCAATGGCCCCAGATTCTTGCAAAAGTACAACCCCACCAGCGAGTGCAAGTAACCAAACGGGGCTCTGGCACATTTATAAGTGCAAAGTCGAACTGCTTTTCACATGTGTAGACATGTGGTGCGCTTACAGTAAAAAGCAGTCGCTAACTACCCACCATGATTATCATGGCCTGTACCACGTGTACTAGGGATAAGCAAAAAAAAAAACCATCATCAGACAAAAGTACTGAATCAATACTTTCATATTTCTATGAAAAATAGACATTTCGGCCAGTTAGAGTTTTTTTATTTTCTCAATGTTTCGACAAAAATCTTTTGAAGAAAATAAAAAACTCTATAACTGGCTGAAGTATTTCTTCATAGAAATATGAATGTCGGCCAGGTAACCTCTATCTTTACAATAATATATATATATATATATGTCATATATTCTTCCAGGAATTAATAAAACCAACCTATACAGACAACTCAGGTGGAGGGTAAAATCCGATCACTTGAGATACCAGAGACATTCCAAGGGGCGACCACTGCGGTCTGTTAGTTACACCTCGGGACATTTAAAGACAGTTGGGGATTGTGTGTGACACAAGACTGTGCCAGTCTCTGGTTGTATAAGTTCCTTTTCCAACTTGTGGTGTGTTCATTTCCCCACCTTTTTATATCACATTTATTATTAGATTTATTGAATATATATACAGTTAAACCTGTCTATAACGCTCCCTCTTGGGACTCACCAAAATAAGGTGCTATAGACAGGTCACTTTTAATGTAAATAGCATTGTACTACGTATTTAAAATCGGGCGCTATAGAGAGGGAGGCGCTATAGACAGGTTTAACTGTATATATTTAACAAAAAGACATCTCCTTATTGTGTAACTGAAAGTTGTTGATGGCTTGCATCATCTGTTGGAATAAATATCAACTATTCTGTTGATTTTTAATTATTCCAGAATTGGCCAAGTACCCATTTTTGATTAATCAAAAAAAGCTAACCATCCATATACACATATCAAGAATGGGTATTTAGAAAATTCAGAAATAACACTGATAGACAAAACTTAAGGAAGTTGTACCTTATCCCTATATATAGTCACGACCGTCATGGGCCGGCTGGCCGGCCGGTTCTGTCACGGATGCGCGCGCATCATCATTATGATCATTATCATTATCTAATGATAATAATAATAATAATTATTATTATTATATTATTATTATTATCAACATATATAGTCACGACCGTCATGGGCGGCCGGTTCTGTCACGGATGGGCGCGCACAGGGAGGTCACGTGCTTAGCCGGCAGCCAACGGGCGCGCACCGCCGGCATTACGTCATAGATTATAAACACAAGGTAATAAGGCCAAATAAAAAAAGTGTGTGATAAGGCACAATTTGGATTATCTACTTATATAATTGCCTTATTCTCTCTGTGTGAAGTTCACTGTGTGAAGTTCACGGATAGATTTTGGTCAGAATGGATAAAATAAAAAAAGTGTCAAGGGATGGGAATTGAACCCACGACCTTCCGCTTACCGGGCAGATGCCATGACCACTAGGCTACCCTGGACATATTTTTCCGTTCACATTTTTATATTTTCAAGACATACACAGTTTGGGGCGGGACGTTTCATAAGAGAGACATCCACGGCGCCAATTTATAATTGTAACGAATAGTATTTTAATTAAAACATTTTAAAAATATATACGCACTCGGGTAAAACCCGGGCGTTGCCCGGGCCATTCGTCTAGTAGCATATATATATCGGGATTCAGACAATAACTCTGAGAAATATTTGATGCACAGTGATATATATCACTGTGCATCAAATATATCTCAGAGATATTTTCTGAATCCCGATATATATATGCTATAAGGTACAACTTCCTTAAGTTTTGTCTATCAGTGTAATTAAAAATCAAATGAATAGTTGATATTTATTCCGATAGATAGAGCGAGCCATCAGCAACTTTCAGTTACACGTTAAGGAAATTTTTCTTAATTTATCCACCTGATCAAAGTACAAATTCACTTTTGTACTATTTTTCACATATATATATGTAGATGGAGATTTTACCGGGAGGAAATTGATCTAAAGAGACAAGGGTCACCTCTCCCGTCAAAATAGACGTCTAAAATCAGACGCCATCTATTGACCGTCACCGCAACTAGCAGCCTCGGGTCGGTGACAAAGCCACAACACCAGCTTTGGCAAACTGAAAAGCGTCCACCTAGAGACCATGGTTTCGGGCTAATGGCCCTCGTCAGTCTATATATGTTATATTAAAATATTATTTTATTTAAAATTATATTTCATAGATTCAAATACTCTGCTAAATCGATTGCCAGAGGTCACGCTTCCTCTATAAAACCTCATTGTTGTTGTTTCCTGATGGCCGGCTCAAACCTTTTGTACATTATGTAAATAAGTTTTTCATTTTTTAAAATTCTTACTCCTTAATCCAGGCAGTACTTTTATCAAATTATGTTTTTATATATTCCTTTAGTTCAATTAAAGAAATCTCTGATCAAAACTATTTTTATTATTATACTTTCAAGATTTTAACCACGACTGCATTACCATAGCATAATCCTCAAGATAATCAAAAATCAAGCATAAAATCTCTCATTTTTTTTATATAACATATTTTGTACAATAAATTTAGTACTTTTGTCTGATGATGGTAACAACGCTGTTACCAAAACATCACACACTATTTATTTATTTGAATTTGATCTTATTACCTTGTGTTTCTAATTTATATAATCCAAATTGTGCTTTATCATTAAAAATTGTAATATAGGTTCTGAAAACTGTCCATTGTAGAGAGATGTCCTCTAGCGGTAGTATCTTCTCATGGAGGTTGTTCTACTGTTGTAAAAAGGGAAGGATAAAAACAGTATTCACACATCACATTACATCCAGATATTTATTTAGTAATCACTACTACAATTCTATAAGCTACAGAAAGTCAAATTGGAGATGGGGTAGAAAAAAGCAAAAATCAGTTTCAATTAACTTAATAACTAAAAACTACATCATGGGGGTTAAACTGAACCCTATTAGGTGAGGAAGAGACATCAGATTTTTTTTTTGCTTATCCCTAGTACATGTGGTATAAGCCATGATAAACATGGTGTGTAGAAGTAGGCGAATGCTTTTACTGTTAGTGCACCACATGTCTACACATGTGAAATCAGACAGACAACAGATAGGTTGGCTGGTTGTGTGAATATATGTTTATCAGAACAGAAGTCAACAACAAGAGTGTAGAGAGACTCATCTCTATTAGAACTGGATTACAATAAAGTCTCTCAAAACTCAATAAAATTGAAACCTCCATAAGAAGACACTCTCACTAGAGGACAGGAGTGTCCTCTTAAATGGTGATTCTACTATATAAAGATCACTTTCACACAATTCCCAAATTAAAAAAAGGTCTTGACAATATATTTATTTTATAAATGGACAAAAATCATATAATTAAAAAAAAAGTAAAGAAAATAAATGACAAAAGAGAGAAATGGGTTATAAATGTATTGGTCACAAAACAAACAAAAATGGGAAAAATATTTACATGGTGAATATATAATTCAGTCGTCATTGTAGAAGACATGTCTGCTCTGGGCCTGGTTCACCTTGTTGAGGAGCTGTGCACACACAACACTGCTAGAAGACAACATTGTTATAAAGTAGAAAATGATAATATGTTTGTTGTTGTTTTTTATCCCCTTGTGTAAAGATATTCCATGAGTTCATGATCTCATGGAATGGGGTATAGGGGTGCAGCTTTCATTGATTATGGCACCATGATCCAGGCACACCAAATGATAATATAAACAGTAGCAATTGTAAGTGCAAAGTCAAACTGCTTTTCACATGTGCAGACATGTGGTACACTTACAGTAAAAGCAGTCGCCTACTTCTACCCACCATGATTATCATGGCCTGTACCGCGTGTACTAGGGATTAGCAAAAAAAAAAAAAACATTAGCAATGCGTTTCTTTATTAGTGCAAAGTACAAGCTTTTAGGTCTTTACAATCCTTCTACAGAGGCATAGCTATAAGTTGAGAAAATGAGGCTATATAAATATTCTATATTATTTACATATATATTTAAAGACATAAACAAAATCCAAATTTAAATTTACATAAACATTTTGTAAAATATATACAGGAGAACATCCCTTTAGCAGACACCCCGCTAGCGGACACCTCTCCACAAAGGACAGTTTTCATTTGCAAAATTACAATTTTTACTATTTAGTAACTCTACGGGAATAAAGACACCTCTCCCTAAAAGACACTTTGTCTCTACAATTAGATGTTGTCCTTTACAGGGAGGTATAGTTCTACTGTATATATATTTCATGAAACTATAGGACATCTACATATTCGAATAAAATAAACATGAAATAAAACTTTTACCACAATATACATATAAAACAAAATTAAATAGGATTATGGGTGTGAAGGACAATCCGGTGAAAATTAAGGCCTGGATTGTTTGTTCCTGACTAACAGGGAAGTCTCCTTACCTTAGTTTTCCCCCAGTGAGGTCCTTTATTGGACTTCTTTTTCTTGGATTTTTTCTCTTGTTGGTCCTTCCACAGTTTCTTCCAGTACTCTTCCTCCTCTTTACCTGAGTTTCACACAACACCATACAATCAACCACACACCTCCCACTCAACCATTTATTTGAAATATTCTATTGGAGCAGAATTCATTGGAGTATTTAGATGCCTGTTGATGGGACATCTGATGTAGGTGGGGAATACAATTTGAAATATAAACCACATATATAAGGGATCCAGTTTCTTTTGAGAATTTATTAATTACGTCTTTACTTTTTTTTTTTTTTGGGGGGGGGGGGGGGGGGGGAGGCTTGAATAAAATCCTTCTTCTAATAAAGAACCTTTGATAAAAATTTTATAAAAGTAATATAAAAAAACATTCTTTTTATGAAATAGGTATTTCCTGAGAAAATACAACTGAAATATTAACAGATTATTTATTCTGAAAGATGCTAGCCATTAGCAACTTTAGTAGCACAATCAGGAGACACTGTTTTCTTAATTTATTCACTTGATCCCGGTACAAATTCCCTTTTGTGCCCTTTTTTTTCTTTTTATTTTGTTTAGCATGATATTCCTCTCAACACCATACCTTGCGAGAGGGTTTGCTAACATTTAGGGTGATTTGTCTTTGTAAACTATAATTGAAACCTCTGTATTCCATGTTAGAGCGACTGTACATGGCATCTATTCCTCATATCAGAGGCGGCCATTTTATATTGGAGAAAAGTCAGTGGCCTGGTACGAGTAATGCTCCGAGTCTTAATGACAAAGATATATGCATTCTACACTCATGGATAAAACTTAAGGAGGAGGAAATTTTTTGGCTAACAGAAACAATTTTATTCACACTTGGTTATCTTGTGCGTCTTCAACAATAAAAGTCACTGTAATATCTTTCAAAGTTATTGTCTGAATCCTGATATACATGCTAAAAGGTACAACTTCCTTTTGTCCATGAGTGTATCTTTCAGAGTTATTGTCTGAATCCTGATATACATGCTAAAAGGTACAACTTCCTCAAGTTTTGTCCATGAATGGATATCACCCAATGGTTTTTAACAACCCCATCAAAAGTCTCGACACCCAAATAGGATTGTTGAGTGGAGAAAAGAAAGTAGAAGACCAGTGTTATCATTGTATAGGGAATGGGAAGTAAGAGAGAAAATTTACCCTGGAGAATGATTGGCTGACCCAGGGCTGTGAGGTTATTGGCCACCTGCTGGCAGCTGTCTGGATCCTTGCAGCGGACATAAACATCCCCCGCGGTAATGTCCACATACTCTACTCCCTCTTGTTGGATTTTCTTCTGCAACACATGCAACTATCTGTAGGGGAGAAATGTCTTGTTTCTAAATATTTTTTTTTTTTACAACAAAAAAGCCTTTATTCAGGGTCACTGACCCTATACAGGATTCACCAGAGGTATGCATAAGAACAAAGCAGTGAGACAAAGGAAATAACGATTTGTTTCTAAATATATATATATTAAAATAAAAAATGCCATATCCTGACCAGGAACACATGTGCTTTTCAGAAGGCAGAGCGCCATCTGGTGGAACAGAAATCAACTAAACATTGATTTAGCCTGTTCATGCATGGCTTTTCTTGATTTATCAAGAAATTGGGTTGGCCAAATATCAGGGAATAGGCTAAATCAATGAATAGTTTATTTCTGTTCCACTAGATGGCGCTCTGCCTTCTGAAAAGCACATGTGCTCCTGGTCAGGATATGGCATTTTTTATTTTAATATCAACACCTGGCCTTTTTATTTTTTCTATCATTTTTTTCATATATATATATAACTTTAGACATAGAAATGACTGTGAGATGCAGAAAAAAAATGCACTTGAAGGTGGCAGCTGAGAAGAGAATAGAAAAATTTAACCTTAGGAATAGATTTAGGTGTGTGTGTGCTGCGGATTAATAGAAAATTAAATTTTACTCAAAGGTGACCTACAGGTATGGCAGCTCTGGAAAAATGAACAAAAAAAGGTCCTATATTAAAATCTTCAATATAGAAAAGAATTTGAGAGAATCATAGAAAAATAAAATTTACTTTCCTAAAGTACTTACTTAACCAAACGGGGTTCTGGCACACTTGTAAGTGCAAAAGTCAAACTGCTTTCCACATGTGGTTCACTTACAGTAAAAGAAGTCGCCAATTTCTACCCATCCTGATTATCATGGTCTATACCATGTGTTTTTTTTTTGCTTATCCCTAGTACACATGGTATAGGCCATGATAATCATGGTGGGTAGAAAAAGGCGACTACTTTTACTGTAAGTGCACCACATGTCTACGTATGTGAAAAGCAGTTCGAATTTGCACTTACAAATGTGCCAGAGGCCCGTGGTACTAGGGGTTATGAAAAAATGATCCACAGACTTGATTGAGTGGAGATAAGCAAGAAGAACTTACTTTCAGTTCAGGAGTGGGGATAGCCGCCGGCTGGTCCATGTTCAGACGGAGAATGACCCCCTGCTGGAAGGAGATGACAGAGAATTGAGGTTCCTCAGGAGCTTTCTGCTGTAAGTCCACCTTGGGGACCAGCATCAGGGACCTCTTGATCTCTGACATGACGGCCTTCTGGAGGTTGAGGTATTTGTTGCGGCACCGGACCCATTCCATCCTGCCACACCACATTCCTTCAGACATCAAAGGAGAAACATCCAGGACATGCAGTTAAAAAAGCTGATAAGGCACAATTTGGATTATTCTATATACAGTTACGAGCGTCATGCGTTCTTAATAATTCTTCATCTCTGTCACCGTTTGCTTTTTTTTTTGGAATGGCGCTCTCCTATTGGTTGGCTACGATCACGCCACCTTTGCCCCCCCCCCCACTCGCTTTTTGGTTTTTATAACTATTTTTTTTGGAGCGGGTCGCTCCTTAAATAAATGCATATATTAGTTAATAACTAAATGGAATCCTCTCTTTCTTTTTCCCAGTAAGAGACGCCTACGGAAGCCAACAGTACATAGACAGATAAAGCACATAGGCTATAGTTTTTAACTAATATATGCATTTATTTAAGGCGCCAATTTATAATTGTAACAAATAGTATTTGAATAAAAACATTCAATCGTGTAAAACACGGGCGTTGCCCGGGTCATTCGGCTAGTAGATTATAAACACAAGGTAATAAGACCAAATCCAAATATATAAATAAATAGTGTGTGACATTTGAGCGTTGTTACTGAAACGTCACATACTATTTATTTATTTGGATTTGGTCTTATTACCTTGTAGCTATAATCTATAATCCAAATTGGGGGGTCGGTGGAAGGCTGGTTAAACCGTTTGTTTTCGACCACTACGACCCGGGTTCAATTCCCGCATTGGACACTTTTTTCTGTTTAAAAAAAAAAATGCTCCAATGGCCCCCCGATTCTTATAAAAGTCCAACTCCACCAGCGAGTGCAAGTAACCAAATGGGGCTCTGGCACATTTGTAAGTGCAAAGTCGAACTGCTTTCATATGTGTAGACATGTGGTGCGCTTACAGTAAAAAAGCAGTCGCTAACTACCCACCATGATTATCATGGCCTGTACCACGTGTACTAGGGATAAGCAAAAAAAAAATCCAAATTGTGCCTTATCAGAGACTACATATTGTAATTGTAATCTTATAGTACATATTAGATTAATGTATCCAGCAGCAGCAGTCTTCTAACTTCCAATCCACCACATGTGCACAAAGAAGAGACTTACTTAGATATGACTCTAAGTTTGAGGATCTCACTGTCGTCCTCCGCAGCACACTTCTTCTTGCTCTTTTTCTTCTTCTTTTTCTTGTGAGAGGTATCCAGGCCTTGCATGTCTGAGTCCTCGCCATCGTTGGCTGCCCCGGCAATCTGGTCCTGGAGAAATGCAAAAATATATATACATATATATATGACATATATATATATACAGTTAAACCTGTCTATAGCGCCCCCTCTTGGGACTCACCAAAATAGGGTGCTATAGAGAGGGGGTGCTATAGACAGGTCACTTTTAATGTAAATCGCATCGTACTACGTATTTTAAATCGGACGCTATAGAGAGGAAGGCGCTATTTATAAGGGGCGCTATAGACAGGTTTAACTGTATATATATGTGAAAAAAATAATAAAAAAAGGTCAGGTGTTGATATTAAAATCAAAGAAGGCATATCCTGACTACAATCACATGAGCTTTTTAGATGGCAGAGCGCCATCTAGTGGAACATAAATCAACTAAACATTGATTTAACCTGTTCCCTGATATTTGGCCAACACAATTTCTTGATAAATCAAGAAAAAAATTCAAATATTAGGGAACAGGTTAAATCAATGTTTAGTTGATATCTGTTCCACTAGATGGTGCTCTGTGATCTAAAAATCTCATGTGCTTGTGGTCAGGATATGTCTTCTCTGATTTTATATATATATGTAGTATATTTTTGTGTGAGACAGTTCACAACCTTCTGATTTTATTGTAATCCCATCTCTATATAAATATGTATCAACCTTGTAAGATGTATGTCACAATAAAGCAAAGAGGGAGGTAGACCCGGTGGCCGGCCAAGGTCAGACTATTGCAACCAAAACCAATCTATCGAAACCAAAACCTAAGATGAAAGGCTAGACACCGAGGCGCGCCGTTACGCCTGAGCAAACAAACAGCTTGACCAGCAGCCAATGAGATTCAAGGCCAGGGTAGACGGTTGAGGGTTGCTATATATAGGGGTCGTTAGAAAGTTTCGTCAGTTAGATAGTTAGATAGATAGATAGATAGTTGTTTAGTAGTGTTTTCAGAGCGACCCCGTTACAGTCGGTCGGATCCCTCACCCCTATCCGCGATGTAGACTTAGGGCATCCGTGGCGTCCGGGTCCGCTGTCTTCGTCCGTGGTCTACCTCTTCCTCTTGGAGTTACCATCTAGACCTGTCTCTGTCTCTTGTTGTCCCAGTGCGGGAATCCCATCACACACCCACGACCACGACTGCCCAGGACATTCCACATCGGGTTTACTACAGAACCCGTTAAAGTCGACAGGATGACTGAGGACAGCAACATGCAGAGGATGACGGAGGTCGGAAACGAGTACTTCGCGGATGCCCTCACCAACATGCAGCCCCACTGCGAAGACCGAGTAAGCCACCTAAAAGACGCCATGCGAGGACTTGCTGCGCCTCGCACCGAGGAGGTCACCATCGCCCCCATCAACATCTCCTGCGCCACAAACATCTTCATCCATCGGCTCGAACAGGCAGACGAGACTCATCGAGAAATCCTGGCATTGCCCCGCCAACCAACATCGACGATGTCCCATGGCAACCATCGCAAAAAGTGACCACCAAGCCTCATCGCAGCCCCATTCAAGACATCCATCTGGTAGGGGAAATTTCTCTACAGAACTATTTAATGTAACACTATCTCTGTTTGCTCTGAATTAATTATTCGATACCATTTTAATAGCAATAACATTATTATTATAAATCCATCAAGTTCATTATTTTACCATTTTTATAGCATTTCAATTCAAATTTTAAACCTTGTACACCCTCATTTACCAATTTTTACTTTATTTTACGCAACTTTTAAATTTAAATTCATTAATTTCAATTTTACATAAAAAATCATATTATATTTTAATTACTCGAATCATATTTTCTAAACTTATTTGTGTGTTTTTTTTTAATACCTTATTTATGGCCATAGTATTAATAATTAAATTTATTACGCTCTTTATTTTACTTGACGTATTACTATTCAAATTGATATTTCTCAATATTTAAAAGTTTTAAAATAGTCCTAGATTTGTATTTTTATAAATATCAATTTTAAATCATCTCATCTCATAATGTGCCTCCCATTTTTCCCCACAATTACAAATACAACTATAAATTACAATATTATAATGAAGAGGTCCCCATCATCTCTAAAATCAATCCATATATTTTAGGATATTTCTTTTACATTAAGATATTTCTTTTCCTTCCATCCCTAAACAGTTAAAACCATTAGCCAACCTATATCTTGATCCTTCCAACTCTGCCTTCCATACTTCTCTCGTCTCTTGATCATTTTCCATTGGCCTTCTATGCCTTCATTCTAACCACCCCTCGTCCATCGCAGAGTTCCTGTTTGCCGATTTTTTTAAAATTTACACCCAGGTCGCCGTCCCAGCATTCTTTATTTCATTCTTTTTTCCTCAAACTCGGGTTCAATCAATCAATGGCAACAGTCGAGCCCTGTTTTCACAATCTACCTTCCATCCTCTAACCTCTTCAACGGTTCCTGAGACTCCTGCTCGTCAACATTTTTTAATTTTTATTTTTTAATGATTCATCGACCTGGTACACTCTTCCTCCCCATGTTAACTCCACACTGAGAGCTTGGGTAACCAGCGATATTTTTTTTCTCTAACGCTCGACTCAGGCCATCATCAGCACGATGCGCCCACTCATTTTTCGTTTATTTTTATTTTTTATTTGGTCGAGCTCAATCACCGACAGCAGCGCAGCTCTTGAGACACCATCTCTTTTAACCTCTCTCAGAAAAAATTTCTTTCCCATATTCTCCCATTACCTACCTCTCCTTCGATCTTCACACCTTTTGCCCATCTGATCTAATGCTACTTACAGAGCATCTTGAGATCGCTGACCCCTGAAAACAATACTTCGCTTCTAAGCTCGTATTGCAGGGCAGGACCCCTGAGATGTCCTTTGCAGAAACCAATTCAGACCTTCTTCCTTTATTCCTCACTGAGTCACTACCTATCGCAAACCTTTTGCTTAAGTCAATTTTCTTTTATATTTTAATTTTACTTTTATAACCTCTACTTCTCCTCCTTCCTGTATTACATCCCTGAAACTATGTTGTAAATATTCAAGGCACCTTAAGTAACAAAAAACTGTAACTAGTATACCAACTTTCCCAAATATTTACTTTCGCTATTGTGTGTGTTTACTTTAAATTATCCTTCCTATGTACTCCTCTTATATATTTTTTGTAGTTTTATAATATTATATCAATGTGTCACCACTACTCCCCTTTATCTTTATTTTTATTCTAGTAACTAGTTTGTGCCCCAAATATTTTCCCATTTAATAGGTTTGCTAGCTTTTCTCTCATTTATTTGTAAATAGACTTACAGTTTACCTAGTTTTGTGGTGTTGGACTTTGTTTTTTGACTCACAGATGTGGATAAGACATTTCACTATTAATCAATAATATCATTTTGTTTTTAACCATCAAAATTAATGCCATCAATTACCAATCAACCCTTTATATATTATTACCTTTAATATTTTTATTTTTTAGACCTAGCATTTTACAACTTCAACTATTCTAGGCACCATTTTTAAAAAACCTACACCTAACAATATTTATAATATTTCTTAAACAGATAAAACATTTATCATTTTATCTTTGTTAATAGATTTTCAAAATGTTTTTTTGACGCTTCCCTTACAGCCTCTAACTCTATCCCATGAACCTTTCCTCCCAACCTTTTACAGCCATCAAGAGTTTATTGTTCGTCAGCCATTTTCTTTTTTTTTATTGATTAAACTAACTAGAAGACCCTTCCTCGCTGTACATTTCCCAACAGTGAGCTCAGGAGACCCAGTTGGGTTTTTTTTTTTTTTTCTCATCGTCCGGCTCATCATTTTTTCATCTTTCAACTTTTTTTTTTTCACCATACAAGCCGGACACAATCAAACTTGACAACAATATATCTCTTACACCCACCTCTCCTTTTCCGCATCCTTCAGACCTCCAACCTTCCAAGGGATTCCAGTTCGCCAAACATTTTTTTTTTTTCATTGATTAATCCGACTGGAACAATCCTTCCTCGTTATACCATTCCCAATAATGAGTTCAGGATATCCAGCACGATCTTTTTTTTTTTTTCTCATCGCCCGACTCATCATTTCAATTCACCATTTTTTCAAACTTTCACTTTTTTTGTCATCATTCAACCGGGCACAATCATTATGGACAACAGGAATCCCTCTTACCTCTACCTCTCCCTTTTACCCCATCAATCTTCCCACTTCTTTTCACTATCTGAGCTAATGATGCAGACGGAATATCTTGGGCCTTCTGTTAATGAAAACAATGCCTCACTTAAACAAGTTCGCATTGCATTGCCGAATGTTTGGGATACTACTTTGCAGAAACATGCTCAGATACTCCCTTTCCCTTTTCAACCTTAGCATCACATTATATGTTCAACCAATAAACTAACTTTTTCTCCGCTCATATTTTATGCAATAAGATATTATTTTACTTGTACGAATCATTTTACCATATTTACCATTTTGTATTATATACTTTCCCTTAATCTTTTATCATTCATTTTGTGCCTTTTTATTTTTATAACCTTGATTAATATTTCATTGATACACCACCATTACAACATCTTTCTCTGTTTAACTTGTAACTTTTTAATAATTTTAACTAATTTGTATGCAAATTATTTCTTTTTTTTATATAATAGGTTTGTTAGGTCATCATTCATTACATGTCATTCCCCCAACCAAACCTTCATCACCGGGGACACATTCTGTAGCATATTTTTGTGTGAGACAGTTCACAACCTTCTGATTTTATTGTAATCCCATCTCTATATAAATATGTATCAACCTTGTAAGATGGATGTCACAATAAAGCAAAGAGGGAGGTAGACCCGGTGGCCGGCCAAGGTCAGACTATTGCAACCAAAACCAATCTATCGAAACCAAAACCTAAGATGAAAGGCTAGACACCGAGGCGCGCCGTTACGCCTGAGCAAACAAACAGCTTGACCAGCAGCCAATGAGATTCAAGGCCAGGGTAGACGGTTGAGGGTTGCTATATATAGGGGTCGTTAGAAAGTTTCGTCAGTTAGATAGTTAGATAGATAGATAGATAGTTGTTCAGTAGTTGTTTCAGAGCGACGCCGTTATACGGTCGGATCTTTCACTCACCCCTATCCGCGATGTAGGGCATCCGTGACGCCCGTGGTCCGACTGACTTCGTCCGTGGTCTACCTCTACCTTCTTGGAGTTACCATCTAGACCTGCCTCTGTCTCTTTGCTGTCCCAGTGCGGGAATCCCATCACGCACCCACTACCACGACTGCCCAGCACATTCCACCTCGGGTTTACTACATATATATACAGTTAAACCTGTCTATAGCGCCCCCTCTAAATAACACCTTCCTCTCTATAGCGCCCGATTTTAAATACTTAGTACGATGCGATTTACATTAAAAGTGACCTGCCTATAGCACCCCCTATCTATAGCACCCTATTTTGGTGAATCCCAAGAGGGGGCGCTATAGACAGGTTTAACTGTAAATGAAGTCATATCATTGTGATCTTAGCCAAAAGGCCAAGAAACGATGTCATATAATAAAAGAGAGTCGCAGAGAGAAAATGTACCCTATAAAAGAAAGTTTTAAATACAAATAATCAGTGAGGAAATATAAAGATAAATAGAGGGAGGGAGGGAGAGAGAGAGAGAGAGAGAAAGTTTTTTTATTTTGCTTATCCCTAGTACACGTGGTACAGGCCATGATAATCATGGTGAGTAGAAGTAGGCGACTGATTTTACTGTAAGTACACCACATGTCTACACATGAGAAAAGCAGTTCGACTTTGCACTTACAACTATGCCAGAACCCCCTTTGGTTACTTGCACTCGCTGGTGGGGTTAGACTTTTGCAAGAATCGAGTGCCATTAGAGCATTTTTTTTTCAAATCAGAAAAAAGTACCCAATGCAGGAATCGAACCAGGGTCGTAGCAGTCGAAAACCAAGGATTAGACCATCCTTCCACCTATGACCTCTGAGAGAGAAAGTGGAATAGTAAGATTAAGCCTAGTTGAACATGTTGGTCTTGCTTTCATTTACATAATGGTCATTAAATTCTGGGAACTCAGAGGAGTTACTGTTCTATCCTGCTAACTAAAAATTATAGGAATAATAAAAGAAAATAAGACCTAATCCAAATAATTTATTAGTGTGTGACGTTTCGGCAACAACATTGTCACCATCATCAGACAAAAGAAAAAAAAAAATTTTGTTTATTAATTCTTTTGTCTGATGATGGTGACAATGTTGTTGCCGAAACGTCACACACTAATAAATTATTTGGATTAGGTCTAATTTTCTTTTATTATAATCTATAATCCAAATTGTGCTTTATCATATAAGAATAATACTTTGATATAAAAAAAATCTAAAGTGCAACCAAAAATACAGAGACCAAATATACATCGCATTACCATTTTATAAACCAAAATTTGCAAGAGATTTCAACTCCAATATATTTTTAAAAAGTGTAGATTATTAAATTGGCATTGAAACCCTATCTCTCTCTGTACCTATTATAGTTTTAAAATGTATTCCTTAATTACACTACCATTATTTAAAAGGCAAACTACGGGGGCTCTGGAACATTTGTAAGTGCAAAGTCAAACTGCTTTTCACATGTGTAGACATGTGGTACACTTACAGTAAAAGCAGTCACCTTCTTCTACTCACCATGATTATCATGGCCTTTACCACTTGTAAGCAAAAAAAAAAAAAGGCAAACTTTTGAGCCTGAGGCTTATTGGTGAAACCCAAAAAGATCAGAATTTTCATACATGAATTAAAGTCAATGTTAAAGTAAATATTGGATGATAAGGTACAATTTGGATTATAGATTATAGAACTACAAGATAATAAGACCAAAACTAAATAAATAAATATTGTGTGACGTTTTGGTAACAACACTGTTATCGAAATGTTGCACACTATTTATTATTTTGGATTTGGGCTTATTAATATGTAAGGCTTGATCAGAATTCGAAAACTGTGTTGAATTATAAAGGCCATCAAATTAAAGAAGGTTATACTATATATATATATATATATGAAAAAAACATTTCTTGGTTTCTCAAGAAGCCTCTGGGACCAAAATTCTTTTTGGTCGCAGTGGTACAGCCTACTCCACGCTGACGAGCGCCTACAGCACAAAATGCGTTTGTGGATGGCTTTTCTTGATTTATCAAGGAATTGGGTTGGCTAAATGTTAGGGAACAGGATAAATCAATGTTTAGTTGATTTTTCTTCCACCAAATGGCGTTCTGCCTTTTGTAAAGCACATGTACTCCTGGTCAGGATATGCTTTCTTTATTTTTAATATATATTTATATATACTAAATACTACTAAACTAAACAGGACCTTTGTGAGAGGCCGCTGCTTATCATAAAACAGCTTGAGGAAGCATGAACTCGTGTAATCTTTTTTTTTTTGCTTATCCCTAGTACACGTGGTACAGGCCATGATAATCAAGGTGGGTAGTTAGCGACTGCTTTTACTATAAGCGCACCACATGTCTACACATGTGAAAAGCAGTTCGACTTTGCACTTACAAATGTGCCAGAGCCCCGTTTGGTTACTTGCACTCTCTGGTGGGTTTGAACTTTTGCAAGAATCGGGGGCCATTGGAGCATTTTTTTTTTTTAAACAGAAAAAAGTGTCCAATGCGGGAATCGAACCCGGGTCGTAGTGGTCGAAAACCAAACGGTTTACCCAGCCTTCCACCGACCCCCTATGATAATCATGGTGGGTAGAAGTAGGCGACTGCTTTTACTGTAAGTGCACCATATGACTACACATGTGAAAAGCAGTTCGACTTTGCAAATATTTATATATACTAAATACTACTAAACTAAACAGGACCTTTGTGAGAGGCCACTATTTATCATAAAACAGCTCGAGGAAGCATGAACTCAAGATTACAATCTTTACAAAAGGGGATAAGAAGCAGCAACAACATATACTACTAAAACATGGGGAAAACTGATCTGTATTGAAGGAGGTGGTCTCATCAGAGACTTAGTTATGTCAGTCTTTGTCAGGAAGAGTTCTCCCAACACAAACACAGTCTCCAGGAGAGACCAGGTTTTTTTTATGTGTTAGGATATGGCCTCTCATGGGAGACTTAATCATGTCAGGCCAAGTCACGATGAGTCTCCCAACCAAAACACAGTTTCTGCTAAGAGACTACCTCCAGGAAAGACCGAGTTAAAAGTAAGGTTTTTAGGGCTATGGTTTCTCACGGGAGCCTCTACTGTATCCTCAACACTCTACTTACATCCTCATTCCTTTTAGGCCTCTTTGAAGAAGATGCTGCTTGTTCGGCCTCATCCAAGGAACGTTTACGTTTTTTAGATTTCTTCTCTGTCAGCCTCTCATCACCTTGATTTTCTTGGTCAGCACTACCTGCCATGGGCTCCAGCTCCCTGTGATCTTTGGTAGCTAGATTGTGACAGACACAACATACAGTTTAGCTCAGAACCTATAATCTTAGGTGGAGTTTGAATTATTTAGAATAAAGAAGTCAGGGTAGTAAAGAGAGATGTCTACTTATGGGGGGAAAAAAAAAACATACACAAAAATAATGAGTTAAGATGCACAAGGTAATAAGACCAAATCCAAATAAATAAATAGTATGTGAAATTTCGGTAACAGCGTTGTTACCATCTTCAGACAAAAGTGCTGAATTAAAAAAAATATCACAGCATGATATTTTTTTTTTCTCATTAAGCACTTTTGTCTGAAGATGGTAACAATGCTGTTACTGAAACGTCACACACTATTTATTTATTTGGATTTGGTCTTATTACCTTGTGTTTATAATCTACTAGCTGAATGACCCGGGCAACGCCCGGGGTTTACCCGATTAAATGCTTTTATTAAAATACTATTCGTTACAATTATAAATTGGCGCCGTGGATGTCATTCTTGTATAATATATAAATGAGTTTTAAAAATTGTAAAAAAAAAAAAAATGCATCGGCCAGGAATCGAACCCGGGGCGCCCGCGTGGCAGGCAAGCATTCTACCACTGAACCAAAAGCAAACGGTGACAGAAGTGTCTCGCGCATTGGCGGCACCAAATGATGGGGGCAAAGGTGGCGTGATCGTAGCCGACCAATAGGAGGGCGCCATTCCAAAAAAAAAGCAAACCGTGACAGAGATGAGGAATGACACTCGTAACTGTATATTGAATAATCCAAATTGTGCCTTATCAAGTTTATATACGTAACCAAACGGGGCTCTGTCACATTTGTAAGTGCAAAGTTGAACTGCTTTTCAAATGTGTAGACATGTGGGGCACTTACAGTAAAGCAGTCGCCTTCTTCTACCCACCATGATTATCATGGCCTGTACCACGAGTACTAGGGATAAGCAAAAAAAAAAAAGAAAAGAAGTTTAGAAACAAATTGGTTCAATATTATCCCGGTGTTATATTTGTATCAATAGTTAATACCATGTCAGTAGCAAAGATATCTGTTCTCCATGTTGTGGGGGTGACCTTAGCTTTAGTTAAATCAGACTCTGCCATAGTGTAGTACTTCAGATTCCAAGGGGCAGATATATATTTATCATCACCAACTATCAGGAATGATAAGGTACACAATTTGGATTATAAACACAAGGTAATAAGACCAAATCCAAATAAATAAATAAATAGTGTATGACGTTTCGGTAACAGTGTTGTTACCATCTTCAGAAAAAAAGTGCTGAATGAGAATTATCTGCTATCTTGTTTACACACTTTATATCAGTAACACAAGGGGGTCGGTGGAAGGCTGGTTAAACCGTTTGGTTTTCGACCACTATGACCCGGGTTCAATTCTCGCATTGGACACTTTTTTTCTGTTTGAAAAAAAAAATGCTCCAATGGCTCCCGATTCTTGCAAAGGCCAACCCCACCAGCGAGTGCAAGTAACCAAACGGGGCTCTGGCACATTTGTAAGTGCAAAGTCGAACTGCTTTTCACATGTGTAGACATGTGGTGCGCTTACAGTAAAAGCAGTCGCTAATTACCCACCATGATTATCATGGCTTTGAGATAAGAAAGAAGAAGATATCAGTAACTATTTAAAACATGCTGTGATATCACCTAAGCACAGTTGGTACAGTGGAGTGAACCCAGGAGGAGCTCTGAACATCAGAGATAGACAGCATCAAACAACACTAACAAGATTTAGAACAGGCCATCTCAAGCCATTGAAGATAGAAATTAATAACAAAATCTATCCCACTTGCACAAAATGTAGCTTGGCACCTACAGCTACAGAACACAATTTGGCTTGCATTAGATGCACTAAATAGGACCTTTGGGAGAGGCCGCTGCTTATCATAAAACAGCTCAAGGAGCATGAACTCATGGAATTTGTGTAATCTTTACACAAGGGGATAAGAAACAACAGCAACAACAACAACATGCTGTGATATATTTTCCTCATTCCGCCCTTTTTGTCTGAAGATAGTAACAACGCTGTTACCGAAACGTCACACACTATTTATTTGGATTACCTTATGTTTATAAACTATCAGGAAGTGTGTCAGGTAATGGGTCATGAAAGAAGAAGCAGAATACTGTTTAACGACCTCAGATTTCTTTATTTGGGGTCTCTGGGTTTGTGACACTCTGTGAGTCCACAGTGACTTCAAGAGAGGGAAGAATTATTCTTTGAAATGCCTGGGTGTACTATCTAGGTAAGGGGGCGGCAAACTTTCGAGTAGGAAGAGTCTAAAATTGCAATTTACAAAATTTCAAAGTTTTTAAAGAGCCACAAAATTTTTTTCTTGCCAACAAAAAATAGTACTCGCACAAATAATATTTACGTATGGAACTATATAAAGAGCCTCAGCTTCTAATCCAAAGAGTCGCATGTGTCTCGCAAGCCGCAATTTGCCGATCTCTGATCTAGGGAGATTGTTTACTTACTGTCATCAGCTTCTTCCATACTCTCATCATTCTGGGTGGAAGACTCCTTGGGCTTCACTTCAATGAAGTACTGGAAACACATCAGTATTGGTTGGAAGGTGGTACACTTGTCTGAAGATGGTAACAACGCTGTTACCAAAACATCATACATAACTCATTGAATTTGGTCATATCAATGTTTCACATCTCTATAATCCAAATTTTATCTTATCATCTTGGTTAGCTAAATTTACTCTCAGTTGAAACTCCGCCTTTGCCAGTCCCAAGCCAGGATGAAAAAGGAGGAAGGGAAGCAGTAACAAGCTCACTAAAAAACCTGGGCTCAGCTGGCCCGGCTGATAGTACCCTGTAAGGGCTCCAGGGATACAGGATGAGCAGCGTTTGTACTCCATGTTAGGAGTGACTGCACATGGCGTCTGTTCCTCATGTCAGAGGCGGCCATTTCTTTTGGAGCTAAGTTGGCCTGCCACTGAGTAGTGCTCCCAGTCTTAATGACAAAGGCAGACGCATCCTACTTCACCCAGTGTGGAGATAAGAAAGAAGAAGAAGAAGACTTTTAGTTGATGATAACACAAATTTCTCTCTTTTTAAATACTAAAGAAAAATATTGTAACAAAGTATTTATTAGTTTAGCAGAGTATATTTTACGTTTATATTTTGCTATACTCTGTACACTTCCCTCTTTTACCCACCTTTTGTTTATCACCCATAGTTTGTTCTTGCCTGAAATAAATTGTTGTCTCATCCCGAAGTTGGTCTTCCTTAATTTTCCATGTGGCAATATAGTCATGTTTATTAAGTTCATTCAAGAAAATTTATATCAAAGGAAGAATAAAGTGAGTCTACCAGGGATCTTATAAGATAAAAGTAGAAAGTTAAGACTTGATTGACCTCTGTGTTTGTGGTTATTCTCACTCCAGCTTCAATCACTCAATCATTTTGATGCTCCTTACTATCATAGTCTGCATTGGAGTCGTGTATTTAGGGTATTTGAGAAATCATTAGGCATATACAGTAGAACTTCCATGAGAGGACACTCCCGATAGAGGACACCTTTCTACAAAGAACAGTTTTCATTTACTAAATTACCATTTTTACTATTTTGACACTCTCTGGTAAGAGGACATCTCTCCCTAATGACACTTTGGCTCTGCACAATTAGGTGTACTTTACAGAGAGGTTCTACTGTATATCTAAATAAATCTAAATATAGTAGAATCTATTTATATCTATCTATTTATAGATTATAATATAGTAGAATCTATTAAAAAATAAAAAAGGCATATCCTGACCACAAGCACATGTGCTTTTCAGAAGGCAGAGCGCCATCTAGTGGAACAGAAATCAACTAAACATTGATTTAACCTGTTCCCTGATATTTGGCCAACCCAATTTCTTGATAAATCAAGAAAAGCCATCTACGAAAGCATTTTATTATTTTTTCTATTGTTTTTTCAGTAGAATCTATGTGACACTCTCAAAGAGAACACTAATATACAAAGGACAGTTTTCATTGCCAAAATGATCCATTATACTAATTAGCAACACTCCAGTATAAGAGAATACCTCTCCTTAAAAATACACTTTGGTTCTACAATCAGGTTGTTGCAGATCCACTGCCTTTTTTGTGTGTGTTTTAATTCTCATTTTATTTGGAGATATTGAGATGGGGGCCTTCAAAATGTAAGAAAGCCGTGGAAGAAGACGCCCCCCCTCCCCCCACGCGGCACGAGCCAGCCACCACCCATGCGGGGGTGATGTCACGCCCATGATGCAACTTCCGGCCCCCCCTCGCGCCCCTCTCTTTGTTCTCAAGTTGTTGTCGTCGCGTGCTCGCGTCTTGAGACCCAAAACTCTATTTCTCTCTTTTGAAATAATTCTTTACCTATAATTTTTGTATTAATTACAAATAAATTTTCATTCTTCCCAACAATTATTGAGTTGCAATAGTTTTACTTTATTCTATGCTGGTTACGCCGTCCAGAGATTCGAATTCTTTGTTCAAAGCTCGACACAGGTGTTGTCATTTAAAGAGAGCCTCTACTCTATGACCCACTTTCTCAACAAGGTCAACTTACATCGAGGGCTTTCTTAGCAGATTCCGGGTTGTCAAACTCCACAAAGGCGAAACCCTTGATCTTGTTGTTTTTCTTGTAGCGGGGGATACTGACGTACTCCACCGTGCCGAAGTCTGAGAAGAGATGACGGACCCAGGGGATGTCTGCGTGGGTGGGGAGATTCTCCACATAGATGGTGCACTCGTCTGAGTTCTCCCGTGGGACGTAGGGGGCAATCCGGCGGACCAGGTCATCCTTTATCTGAACCACCACCACATTGTATGCAATTACATTCATAATAGTGTACCAAAATAGGGGCACCTCTCCCTTTAAATTGGCATTAAAACAAGGAAATACTTCACTCAGTACAATATGCAAAGTGGTGATAAAGAACAAGCTACAATTTCATGATAAAACACAATTTGGATTATAGACCTAATCCAAATAATGATAATGATGGTAACAATGCTGTTGCCAAAACATCACACACTATTAAATTATTTTGAATTAGGTCTTAATTTTCTTGTATCTAAGCCACAATACAAGTTCTCCCTTTAAATTGGCATTAAAACAAGGAAATACTTCACTCAGTACAATATGCAAAGGTGGTGATAAAGAACAAGCTACAATACCATGATAAAGCAACATTTGGATTATAGACCTAATCCATATAATGGTAATGATAATGATGGTAACAATGCTGTTGCCAAAACGTCACACACTATTAGATTATTTAAATTAGGTCTTATTTTCTTGTATCTAAGCCACAATACCAGTTTTGTCAAATTCAGACAAAAAGTCAACAACCAGTATACCATTATTTCAGGCTATGACCCTCATCAGTACAGGGATGGGCTTCAAATCAATAACATGTTACGAGAGAAGAGTTATGAAATCAGTCAAATTTGCCAAAAAAAAAAAGGGTATTTAGACTGGTGAAATGGTAGGGCCAATTTTCAGTCTAGAATCGAACATATGCAGGAGGATGGTATAGCTGTAACAAAAGAGGAATCTCTGGTGTTGTGACCCATTCTTTCACACCACCCTTACATTTTGTACTGTAAAAATAAAGAAAGCATATCCATGACCAAGAGCACATGTGCTTAACAGAAGTCAGAGTGCCATCTGGTGGAACAGAATTCAACTAAACATTGATTTTTAGCCTGTTCCCTGATATTTGGCCAACCCAATTTATTGATAAATCAAGAAAAGCCATCCACGAACGCGTTTCGCACTCATCAGCATGGAGTAAGCTGTACCACTGCGACCAAAAAGAATTTTGGTCCCAGAGGCTTCTTGAGAATTTTGTACTGTGAGGGGGGGGGGGGGGATAAACCAAACTACATTGTTTTAATGCATTTTTAAAGAGGGAGGGAGATAGGAACCTTTTTGGGTATGCCATCTTCCAGCATCTTTCTGTTATATGTAACAGGGGTATTTGCATAACACAAGGTCTTTACCTCCAGCAATTCCGAAGAACTCAGGGCTTTCTTTATATCTTCCAAGTCGGTGGTGAGGGCCTTGATTTTATTGAAGGTCTTGAAGAGTTCCAGTGGAATATCTGACACATACATACACTGAAAATGGCACTCTCCTATAAGAGGACACCCCTCTGTAAAGGTCACTTTGGCTCTGAACCTAGGTGTTGTCCTTTACAGAGAGATTCTACTGTACAAAAAATATGTGAAAATACAAGATATGGTCAAAAATAGAAGAAATAGGTGAAGATACAAGATGTTAAATATACAGTAAAACCTCCATGAGAAGACACCCGCGCTAGAAGACAGCATTCTACAAAGGGCAGTTTCCATTTGTGAAATTACCATTTTTTACTATTAAGAAACTCTCTGGTAAGAGGACACCGCTCTTTAATGGACCCTTTGGCTCTGCAATTAAGCATCCTTTACAGGGAGGTTCTACTGTATATACAAGAAATGGGTAAATATACAAGCAATGGGTGAATATATAAGAAAATAAAAGAAATGGGTAAATACACAAGAAATAGGTGAAGATACAAGATGTTGAATATATATACAAGAAATGGGAGAAGATACAATAAAAGTTTGAAGATTCAAGAAATGGGTGCAGATACAAGAAATGGGTGCAGATACAAGAAATGGGAGAAGATACAAGAAATGGGAGAAGATACAATAAAAGTTTGAAGATACAAGAAATGGGTGCAGATACAAGAAATGGGAGAAGATACAAGAAATGGGAGAAGAAGAGACAAAGAGTACAGGGTGAGAACTTACATCCGTCCTTCTTGTCCTTGATGATCTGACTGAGGAACCTATCCTTGCTGAGGTTGGCGTCGCTGAAGTAAAACTCCATCTGTACACAGACACAACACATACCCCCTTACAACATTCACCTATTATAACAAATTTCATATTTAACTAGAAGTTATAGTGGAACATAATCCTTTAGTATATAGTTAAACTCCACCTTTGCCGGTCCCAAGCCCGGATGAAAAAGGAGGAGGGGGAGCAGTAACAAGCTCACTAAAAAACCTGGGCTCAGCTGGCCCGGCTGATAGTACCTTGTAAGGGCTCCTAATCCAGGGATACAGGATGAGCAGCATTTGTACTCCATTGTTAGGAGCCGCTGCACATGCCGTCTGTTCCTCATGTCAGAGGTGGCCATTTTTTTTTTTGGAGCTAAGTCGGCCTGCCACTGAGTAGTGCTCCCAGTCTTAATGATAAAGGCAGACGCATTCTACTTCACCCAGTGTGGAGATAAGAAAGAAGAAGTATATAGTTAGGTTTGTTCTAGAGAGTGTTCTTCTGGTAAAAGTAGAGATTAGAAAAATGAGGTGACTATATTAGATCAATTGAGCAATGCTTGGAATCATCTCTGCAGGCTAGTATATGTATATTTAGAGAGAGACCCACTGAACCTCCATGAGGGGACACTCCTGCTAGAGAAGACACCTCTTCACAAAGGACTATTTTATTCACCAAAATTACCAGTCCCTCTCAGAAGTCCAACCCCTCCTCTACGTGGCGGGCGGGAGAAGCGGCATAAGTAAGGGACTGCCCTGTAGTACGGTGTCGTGAGCCCCGAGCTGCTACGGTAACGGTGAACTCCGGTAACAGGTAACAGGCAACTCAGAAATGTGGCTGACTAACAGGGCAATGGCACCCTCCCTTTCCATGGAGCAACAAAATCAGAAATTGATGGTCCATGCTACTGTGTCTGAGGGAGCCAACGCGCTGGGGCTTGCAGTCCGGGGAACCAGTGGGAAATATGGGACAAGACATAACCACCATTTTATTATTTGGCGACTCTCTGGTAAGATGACACCTCTTTCTAAAAGACACTTTGGCTCTGCAATTAGGTGTTGTCCTTTACAGAGAGGTAGTTCTACTGTGTATATTAATACCTAAATGTCAAGTTATGAAGTTCTCCTTTATTCCATGGAGAGGGTGTCAGCAGGTCACCAAAACATAGGAAAGGAAACACCAAAACAAAGAAAAAGAAAGGTTCTGAAGTGAATAAGCAATCATATAAATAACTTTAAATAGCAGATACATGTCTAAAAGTAATATGAGAATGAAGCTTTATTTGGAAAATCTCAGTGAGAGCATTGTGTCTGCTACCGAAATGTCTCACAAACATTTCATTAAATCGGGTCTGCTCTCATTACCTTATGCTTTTAGATGGCAGATAAAAATCAAAAAGTAATGAAAACAGATCCCTATTTGTGACATTTCATTGAGAGCATTGTGTCTGGATGGATGTATGTATTTGTTGGACATGGCATTTCCCTAAACAGCTTATTTACTCCAGTCTAACAATGTTAACAAATCTACTACAGTAAAACCTCTCTGTAAAGGACAACACCTAATTACAGAGCCAAAGTATCCTTTAGGGAGAGGTATCCTCTTACCAGAGAGTTTATTAAGAGCACTCAGGAAAATTGAACAGAAAAAGGAGAAAATGTATCTAGCAGGGATCTTTTGAGTTAGGAATTTATTACTATTTTGTGTGGTTTCCATGCAGAAAGCAGTTTGATGTTGGCACTTACAAGTATGCCAGAGTCCTGTTTACAGATCACTGTGGGGTTGGACTTAGGGGCCATTGGAATAGAAAAGTGTTCAATGTGATATTTGATCCCAGGGAGTGTGTATATAATACTTCTCCTCTAACCCTTGATGAGTCTTCAAATTCATGGCCTGATGAAGAACTAACAGTTGAAAGCTTCTCAATTTCTTTTTTTTAGTCAATAAGAGACTGCAATTCATTCTATTGATTGACTATGTGCGTGTATTTTTTTAAATTATGCTTCAATTACCAAATGTTAGGTATGCTTCCAATCTAATGTGCACAGATATTCTGTGATTTCCACGGCCACTCGAGGAAAAAGAATGTTTTCCTCTACGGCTGTAGTCCCTCCCTATCCTGGCTGCCAAGAGATGCCTCGGTGGAAGATACCCATTTATATGAGGTAGCTATGTGGTGTATGTCACTCTAGTCTGTTGCTGGAAACCATGGTACCTAGATCCTGCCCATCCTCCTGTCCCACATGGCCCCTGCCTTCTCCCTAGACAACTGCCAGTACACCGTCCCAAGGAACAGAGAGTCCACGGCTCGTATCTCAGTCTGGCGCCAGTTCAAGGTGCTGCTCTCATATACCATGGAGTGCACCTATGGGGGCTGCGACCAAGGACCCTATGCTGTAAGATATTCTGTGCCAGTAGAATTGGAAGCTTGTGGTGCCTTAGTAAAGAAACTCTTTCTGCCGATATTCTTATCAGTTTAGTTGATTCTACTTACCATCAAACCTTTGTTTAGGGTGATGTTTATATTGGACTGTGTGTGTGGGTCAACTCTCTTTTTTAATTTGTGGACTACTCAATGGGAAAGTCAAAAGAAGATTAGTTGAAATTATCACATCTATAAAATGCTTTTAAAATGTAGTTGTATACTAAGATACAGTCACACACACATGATATATAGTCTAACTTCTTCAATACTCGAATTGGTTGTATTTTAATTGAAGAGTCTGTGTGTCATGTCTGCAAGATGATCGGTGGACAGTTTTCTAGGGGACATGTCAACACCTGACAGAGTTCTGAATTAAAGTAGGGGGTGAATTATAGTTATTGATGGTGTCTGCTGAGTAGAGCTCGTCAATAGATGAGCCAATGTAGCTAGGGATTGTAAGTCACACTTAGTAAACACAGTGGGAAACAACCACTCTGGAAGGTCGTTGCCCATAGAAGACTAGACTCAAAGATTGCTGTTCCATGAGCAGGTGTGCATTGGGAAAGGTTTGATATTAATTAATTACAATTCTATCATATATATATCTCACAGAAAATGTCTTTAAACAAGTACATTAGAACTACCTCCCTGTAAACACCTAGTTGTAGAGCCAAAGTCTTACTGGAGAGTTGCTAAATAGTAAAAATGGTAATTTGGGCAGTGAAAACTGTCTTTTGTAGAGATGTGTCCTCTAGTGGGAGTGTCTTCTTATGGATGTCTCTTGTAATAAGGAGGATTAAGAAAATAATTTGCCTAAGTCATAATATTTCTGAACACTACATTTAATATTAAAAAAGTATTCAAATTCCATTGTCACATGGAAAGTGTTGTTGTGAGAGAAGGTAGCATCCACACAAGGAGGGGTGGTGTGCAGGGCTACCAGCTAGGTATCCCCCAGCTAGAAGAGATGGGGGCCAAGTTCTGCCAGGCCCTAGTCCAGCTCACCCCAGGGGTGGTGTGGAGGGAAGGCTGGCCCTCCCTGGACACCTCCCACCTGCCCCACATTGGGCTGGCCTTGGCTCCGCCTCCTGAGAGCCCCGCCTCCCACTACTCCTCAGATCTGGACCAGGTAAATCTTCTTTCTTATCAATAATAATATCTTTCCACTCAACCATATTATAGCGTGTCAAACTTGAGACTTTTGAAAAATATATTTGACAACCATCATGTGACTGGGTACCAGGTAAATAAACAAGAACTATCTCACCACAGCTGGTACAGTAGAGTGGACCCAGGAGAAGCTCTGAACCTCAGAAAGAGACAGTACCAAACAAGATTAAGAACAGGTCATCTCAAGCCATTGAAGATAGAAAATAACAACAAAATCTACTCCACTTGACCAAAATGTAGGACACATATTGACTTGCATTAGATGAACTAAACACGACCTTTGAGAGAGGCCACTGCTTATCATCAAACAGCTTGAAGAGACAGGGACTCATGGAATTTGTGTAATCTATACAAATGGGGATAAGAAACAATGACCTCTCTCCAGCAACAATAATATGCTAGGTTCAAGTATGTGTGAGTATGGGATTAATCATTTTTAAATAGCTTCTGTAATTTCCTACGTGTTATAAGGATTGTCCATTCTGCTACTATGGTGCACACACACAGAGAGTTAAACGGGTGGTGTTGCAGGACACACTGCCAGACTCAGAGGAAGATGATACCTGAGCTATCCAAGAGCTTGTGCTTCACACCTTCTCTATTTCTCTTATTTAACTACCTCGCTTTGTGCATCTAGTCTGCCGCCACGCGCTGTGAAAAATCCATTCAATAAAGCTCATTATCTGTATAGATGTGTTTTCTTGTCATATATATATGTACCTAGAGAGATACCTCTCCCTTTAATTATACATCAGAACTGTGCATTATGTTCATCACCCCTAGTAAAAAACTTTACTGGTTCTGATAAAGACACAACACCAGTTTTTTGGTAAATTCAGATAAAAGCTATCAACCTGTATACCATGATTTCTGGCTATGACCCTCATCTGTACATGGAAAGATGCCTCTCTAGGTACATAAATATAATGTAACTTTATTTATTTATTTATTTATTTCAACACACAAACGCGATATCCCGGCTAGGGATAATTGCGTCGATTTACATTTTTTAAACAGAAACAGTTATAAAATTTTTACAAAAAAAAAAAAAAGTAATCGAAATAAAAAGAGAAAAAATATATATATATTAGGAACCTGAACCTTTCAGGTTTGAAAGAAAATCATGAATATATTTACAAAAATAGTTAAACTTATGATAATTCTCTCTGCTATTTACAAATTGATATAGATCTACAACATTATTTATTGTCTGTTGTCTAGCAATAAAGAAGAGTGGACATTCCAGCAGTAGGTGTCTCGAGTCCTGGAATTCGTTGCCACAATGACAGCTAGAGTCTTCAATCGCGCCAATTTTTGATAAAAATCCCTTTAACTTTGTTGTATATAGCACTGTTACCATCATCAGACAAAAGTACTGAATCAATACTTTCATATTTCTATGAAAAATAGACATTTCGGCCAGTTAGAGTTTTTTTATTTTCTCAACGTTTCGACAAAAATCTTTTGTCTTCGTCAGGAGAAGTAAATAAAAATAAAGCCTTTGGCAAGGCGTTAAAAATTGTTCAGAACAATTGCCAAATGCTTTATTTTTATTTACTTCTCCTGACAAAGACAAAAGATTTTTGTCGAAACGTTGAGAAAATAAAAAACTCTAACTGGCCGAAGTGTCTATGTTTCATATAAAGATGAATGCCAGCCAGGCAACCTCTATCTTTACAATAATATATATATATATATATGTCATATATTCTTACAGGAATTAATAAAACCAACCTATACAGACAACCCAGGTGGAGGGTAAAGTCAGGTCACTTGAGACACCAGCCACATTCCAAGGGGCGACCACTGGGGTCTGTTAGTTAACTTTTAAGACAGTTGGGGATTGTGTATGACACAAGACTGTGCCAGTCTCATCTCTCACTGGTTGTCTAAAGTTCCTCTTCCAACTTGTGGTGTGTTCATTTCCCCACCTTTTTTTATATCACATATATTATTAGATTTAGTGAATATATATACAGTTAAACCTATCTATAGCGCCTCTCTTGGGACTCACCAAAATAGGGTGCTATAGACAGGTTACTTTTAATGTAAATATCATCGTACTACGTATTTAAAATCGGGCGCTATAGAGAGGAAGTCACTATTTAGAGGAGGCGCTATAGACAGGTTTAACTGTATTTATTTAAGAAAAAGACATCTCCTTATCGTGCAACTGAAAGTTGTTGATGGCTTGCGTGATCTGTTGGAATAAATATCAACTATTATGTTGATTTTTAATTATTCTAGAATTGGCCAAGTACCCATTTTTGATTAATCAAGAAAAGCTAACCATCCATATACACATATCAAGAATGGGTATTTAGAAAATTCAGAAATAACACTGATAGACAAAACTTAAGGAAGTTGTACCTTATAGCATATATATATATCGGGATTCAGAAAATAACTCTGAGAGATATTTTCTGAATCCCGATATATATATGCTATAAGGTACAACTTCCTTAAGTTTTGTCTATCAGTGTAATTAAAAATCAATGAATAGTTGATATGTTCAGTTGCATGTTAAGGAAATTTTTCTTAATTTATCCACCTGATCAAAGTACAAATTCACTTTTGTACTATTTTTCACATATATATATATGTAGATGGAGATTTTGCCGGGAGGAAATTGATCTAAAGAGACAAGGGTCGCCTCTCCCGTCAAAATAGACGTCTAAGCCAGGCGCCATCTATTGACCGTCGCCGCAACTAGCGGCCTCGGGTTGGTGACAAAGCCACAACACCAGCTTTGGCAAACTGAAAAGCGTCCACCTAGAGACCATGGTTTTGGGCTAATGGCCCTCATCAGTCTATATATGTTATATTAAAATATTATTTTATTTAAAATTATATTTCATAGATTCAAATACTCTGCTAAATCGACCGCCAGAGGTCACGCTTCCTCTATAAAAACTCATTGTTGTTGTTTCTTGATGGCAGGCTCAAACCTTTTGTACATTATGTAAATAAGTTTTTAATTTTTTTATTCTTGCTCCTTAATCCAGGCAGTACTTTTATCAAATTATGTTTTCATATATTCCTTTAGTTCAATTAAAGAAATCTCTGATCAAAACTATTTTTATTATTATACTTTCAAGATTTTAACCACGACTGCATTACCATAGCATAATCCTCAAGATAATCAAAAATCAAGCATAAAATCTCTCATTTTTTTATATAACATACATTTATACAATAAATTCAGTACTTTTGTCTGATGATGGTAACAACGCTGTTACCAAAACATCACCCACTATTTATTTATTTGAATTTGATCTTATTACCTTGTGTTTCTAATTTATATATACCAAATTGTACTTTATAATTAAAAATTGTAATATAGGTTATGAAAACTGTTCTTTGTAGAGAGATGTCCTCTAGCGGTAGTATCTTCTCATGGAGGTTGTTCTACTGTTGTAAAAAGGGGAAGGATAAAACAGTATTCACACATCACAATACATCTAGATATTTATTTACTATTCACTACTACAATTCTATAAACTACAGAAAGTCATTTTAAAATTGGAGATGGGGTAGAAAAAAGCAAAAATCAACTTCAATTAACTTAATAACTAAAACCTACATCATAGGGGGGAAAAGCAGAACCCTATCAAGTAAGGAACAGACATCAGATTTTTTTTTTTGCTTATCCCTAGTACATGTGGTACAAGCCATCATGATAATCATGGTGGATAGAAGTAGGCGAATGCTTTTACTGTAAGTGCACCACATGTCTACATATGTGAAATCAGACAGACATCAGATAGGTTGGCTGGTTGTGTGAATATAGGATTATCATCGTCAGAACAGAAGTCAACAACAAGAGTGTAGACCAAGCCTGGCCAACCTGCGGGCCGCATGCGCCGTAAAAAAATTTGTGGCTCACCATTTAACTTTATATTTCTTTGGTAACTTTCATTTCTCATCTGTATATTCAAAAACAGAAAATATATTGAAATAATCATAATAATTTTTTTTATTTAAAATATGTCCCACAATTTTTAAAATACATATTTGATTCCATAAAAAGGAAGGAAAAAAGTTAGAAATAATGGTAATTAATAGAGAAATATTTTTTTTTTATTTTAAATTGTTATTATTATTTTTATTTTAAAAAAGCAGCCGAAAAATAATAAATAAAAACATTAAGGAAGTATTAAGTATTTTTTTTTATACATTTTAAAGTTAAAATTTTGATATAGTTAAAGTTTTTAGACCTTGTTTACGATTCCGTGCGGCCCGTGGCGTCATTTAGGTTGGCCAGGGCTGGTATAGAGGGACTCATCTCTATTAGAAATGGATTACAATAAAGTGTCTCAAAACTCAATAAAATGAAAACCTCCATAAGAAGACACTCTCACTAGAGGACAGGAGTGTCCTCTTATACGGTAATTCTACTTTATAAAGATCACTTTCACACAATTCCCAAATTAAATAAAGATCTTGACAATATTTTTATTTTATAATGGACAAAATCATACAATTAAAAAAAAGTAAAGAAATGACAAAAGAGAGAAATGGGTTATAAATGTATTGGTCACAAAACAAAAAAATGGGAAAAATATTTACATGGTGAATATATAATTCAGTCGTCATTGTAGAAGACATGTCTGCTCTGGGCCTGGTTCACCTTGTTGAGGAGCTGTGCAAACACAACACTGCTAGAAGACAACATCATGGAATTTGTGTAATCTTTACACAAGGGATAAGAAACAACAACAAACAACTGAAGACAACATTGCTATAAAGTATAAAATGATAATATAAACAGTAGCAATTGTAAGTGCAAAGTCAAACTGCTTTTCACATGTGGTACACTTACAGTAAAAGCAGTCACCAACTTCTACCCACCATGATTATCATGGCCTGTACCACGTGTACTAGGGATAAGCAAAAAAAAAAAAACAGTAGCAATGCGTTACTTTATTCATGCAAAGTACAAGCTTTTGGATCTTTATAATCCTTCTACAGAGGCATAGCTGTAAGTTGAGAAAATTAGGATATATAAATATTCAATATTATTTACATATATATTTAAAGACAAACAAAAACCAAATTTAAATTTACATAAACATTTTGTAAAATATATACAGTAGAACCTCCCTTTAGTAGACACCTCTCCGCAAATGACAGTTTTCATTTGCAAAATTTCCCATTTTTATCATTTAGCAACTCTATGGTAAGAGAACACCTCTCCCTAAAGGATACTTTGGCTTTGTAATTAGGTGTTGTCCTTTACAGGGAGGTATATAGTTCTACTGTATATATATTTCATGAAACTATAGGACATCTACATATATTCTCTCTCTCGAATAAAAATGAAATAAAACTTAATATACGTATAAAACAAATAAAATTAAATAGGGCTATGGGTGTGAAGGACAATCTAGGGAAGATGAAGGAGGAAACGTTGAAAATGAAGGGTTGGGTTGTTTGTTCCTGACTTAACGGGGAGTCTCCTTACCTTAGTTTTCCCCCAGTGAGGTCCTTTATTGGACTTCTTTTTCTTTGACTTTTTCTCTTGTTGGTCCTTCCACAGTTTCTTCCAGTACTCTTCCTCTTCTTTACCTGAGTTTCACACAACACCATACAATCAACCACACACCTCCCACTCAACCATTTATTTGAAAAATTCTATTGGAGCAGAATTCATTGGAGTATTTAGATGCCCTGTTGATGGGACATCTGATGTAGGTAGGAATACAATTTGAAATATAAACCACATATATAAGCCATCCAGTTTCTTTTGAAAATTTATTAATTACGTCTTAACTTTTTTTTTTTTTTTGGGGGGGGGGGGGGGCTTGAATAAAATCCTTCTTTTAATAGAGAACCTGTGATAAAAATTTTATAAAAGTAATAATAAAAAAATCATTCTTTTGATGAAATAGGTATTTCCTGAGAAAGTACAACTGAAATATTAACAGATTATTTATTCTGAAAGATGCTAGCCATTAGCAACTCTAGTAGCACAATCAGGAGACACTGTTCTCTTAATTTATTCACCTGATCCGGGTACAAATTCACTTTTGTGCCCTTTTTTTCTTTTTATTTTGTTTAGCATGATATTCCTCTCAACACCATACCTTGCGAGAGGGTTTGCTAACATTAGGGTGTTTTGTATTTGTAAACTATGAATTGAAACCTCTGTATTCCATGTTAGAGCGGCTGTACATGGCATCTATTCCTCATGTCAGAGGCGGCCATTTTATATTGGAGCAAAGTCAGTGGCCTGGTACTGAGTAATGCTCCGAGTCTTAATGACAAAGGCAGATGCATTCTACACTCATGGACAAAACTTAAAGAAGTGGGAAGTCTTTGATATTGCCAGTCATCTATTTTTCTGAAGGAGACAGAGAAAATTTATTTCACACTTGGTTATTTTATTTGTCTTCAATAAAGGTCACTGTGTATCAAATATCTTTCATCAGAGTTATTGTCTGAATTCCGATATACTTGCTAAAAAGGTACAACTTCCTTAAGTTTTGTTCATGAATGGATCATGAACAAAACTTAAGGAAGTTGTACCTTTTTAGCATGTATATCGGATGTATATCACCCAATACAAGAAAATAAGACCTAATCCAAACGCCACACACTATTAAATTATTTGGATTAGTTCTTATTTTCTTGTATTATAATCTATATAATCCAAATTGTGCTTTATCAGGATATCACCCAATGTTTGTCAACACCATCAAAAAATCTCAAGTTCTACAGAGTTGACACCCAAATGGGATTGTTGAGTGGAGATAAGAAAGACCAGTATTGACATTGTATAGGAAGTAAGAGAGAAAATTTACCCTGGAGAATGATGGGCTGACCCAGGGCTGTGAGGTTATTGGCCACCTGCTGGCAGCTGTCTGGGTCCTTGCAGCGGACGTAAACATCCCCCGCGGTAATGTCCACATACTCCACTCCCTCTTGTTGGATTTTCTTCTGCAACACATGCAACTATCTGTAGGGGAGAAATGTCTTGTTTCTAAATAGATATATATTAAAATAAAAAAGGCCACATCCTGACCAGGAGCACATGTGCTTTTCAGAAGGCAGAGCACCATCTGGTGGAACAGAAATCAATGAATAGTTGATTTCTGTTCCACCAGATGGTGCTCTGCCTTCTGAAAAGCACATGTGCTCCTGGTCAGGAAATGGCATTTTTTTTTTTTTTTTTTCTATCATTTTTTCATATATATATACACTGCGTGACATTGAAAATGGAACACCAAGAAATAGTGGCCAGAAAGTGATGAAACTCGGCAGACAGAGAGAGACAGGGACGAACAATAAGTGATCTTTATTTCAAAATGATAGTCATAATACAGAGCGAGAACGGCGTCGGCTTAGTAGCAAGTAGGACCACCGCGGACGGCGATGCACGCAGCAACACGTCTAGGTAGAGAGTCAATCAGAGTACGGATGGCGTCCTGAGGGATGGCTCTCCATTCCCTCTCAACCATTTGCCACAGTTCGTCTTCTGAACGCGGCTGTGGCAAGGCATGCAAACGGCGTCCAATGATGTCCCAGACGTGCTCGATTGGTGAGAGATCAGGAGAGTACGGTGGCCAGGGAAGCATCTGTACATATTGCAGAGCTTGTTGGCTAATGCGAGCAGTGAGCGGTCGGGCGTTATCCTGCTGATAAAGGGCATTGGGTACCCCCTGAAGGTAGGGGAGTGTCACCGGTCGCAGCACATCATCAACGTATCGTTGGGCCGTCATAGTGCCCTGAATACGAAGTAAAGGTGACCTGGAATCATACGCGATTGCGCCCCAAACCATGATTCCACGTTGTCGCACGGTGGGGCGTTCCACAATTGCTGCCGGATTGGACCTTTCTCCACGTCGACGCCACACGCGTACACGGCGGCTATCACTGGACAAGCAGAAACGCGACTCATCTGAGAACACGACCCTGTGCCATTCCGTCATCCATGTCGATCTAGCCCGGCACCATTCCAAACGTTGGCGCCTATTCGGTGGGGTCAATGGCAGTCTTCTTAGCGGACGGCATGAGTGCAAGCCATTAGCAACCAATTGACGGGAAATGGTTCTGGTCGAGATGGAATGATCTAGGGTGTCTTGCACATGTTGCAGGATGGCGGTACAAGTGGCTTGTGGGGCCGCCACTGCTTGTCGAAGGATACGCCGATCCACACGTGCTGACGTCACTCTGGTTGCACCGACATTCCTATAAATTGCCACATTTCCTTGTTCCAACCATCTTCTCCACAGTCGGTGCACCGTGGACGCACCAAGGTGTGTATCAGCTGCGATTTGACGTATGGACCAACCTGCCCTTTTCAGTCCGATCACCATGCCCCTCGTAAAAGCGTCTGTCTGCTTGAACTGCCTCCGTTTACGATGACCTGGCATTCTCTGTTATTACACGTGTCTTTTGACACAAGAACAAAATTTCTACAATGATTTTCCTTGAAGAAATAACGACACGAATACTGTCCTTTCTGCAAGTTCCTTCCCTTATATCTTACTCCATGTGCGCACGAGAGCTGCGCATTTTACATCATTTGCATAACTCGGTTAGGCGCGTCTACCCTGAAATTTGCATAATTTTCTGGCCACTATTTCTTGGTGTTCCATTTTCAATGTCACGCAGTGTATATTTAAAGAGACAAAGGTCGCCTCTCCCGTCAAAATAGATGTCAAAATAGATGTCAAAACTAGACGCCATCTATTGACCGTCACCGCAAACTAGCGGTCTCGGGTCAGTGACAAAGCCACAACACCAGCTTTGGCAAACTGAAAAGCGTCCACCTAGAGACCATGGTTTCGGGTTAATGGCCCTCGTCAGTCTAGGGCGGACTTTATTCCATGAGATCCACACGGGATCTAATGGAATCTTGACAATCTGCCAAAGAGCTGTTTAGCTGGCAAAGTGGCTGGGCTAAATCTATGGCTAAAATATAGATGGAAATCTTTGCCGGGAGGATATTGATTTTGACGGGAGAGGCGACTTTTGTCTCTTTAAATCAATATCCTCCCGGCAAAGATTTCCATCTATATATATATATATATAACCTTAGACACAGAAATGACTGTGAGATGCAGAAAAAAATGCACTTGAAGGTGGCAGCTGAGAAGAGAAGAGAAAAATTTAACCTTAGGCATAGAATTAGGTGTGTGTGCTGCGGATTAATAGAAAATTAAATTTTACTCGGTGACAACAGGTATGGCAGCTCTGAAAATAGAAAAAAAAAATGGTCCTATTAAAATCTTCAATATAGAAAAGAATTTGAGAGAATCATCGAAAAAAAATAAAATTTACTTTCCTAAAGTACACTGGTGTCCAAAAAATAAGAAACTTTTGTTTTCTAATGATATGTTTTAAAATATACAACGCTAAAAGCTAAAAAGTAATTTAATTAGGTATTTTAAGTCGTAGAATTTATTTATCGCAACCATTCAATTCGGTAAAATTGAAAATATGCAAAATTTTGCTTGTCTTTATAAGTGTGCTATTTGGCGTGTCGTTTACCCTATCTAAGAATTGTCCAATTATAATTTTATTTAATCCTTAGTTAATTATGAGTTTACGAAAAATTTTAGCAGATGATTTAAAATGGAGAACTGTTGGAAGAATGGAGGCAGGGCAATCACAAGTTGAAGTAGCAAAATGGCTAAATGTGAATAAATCTGTGGTCAGCAAAATATGGAAACAGTTCATTGAGACAGGAACCATCAAAAGAAAAGAAGGTTCTGGTAGAAAAAGAAAAACAGCTACCTCTGAAGACCGTTATCTGATCGTAACTGCCAAGCGCCATAGGGAGATGACAGCTATTCAATTCTCTAATGAACTCTCAAGTGCTACTGGAACGTGAATTTCAAGACAAACTGTTTACCGAAGGCTTCACGAAGGTGCTCTTCATGCAAGACGACCAATGGTCTGTATCCCTTTAACCTCTGCTCACAGGAGAGCCCGCTTGAATTGGTGCTTGGAACATCACGCCTGGACTCATGATCAGTGGGCCAATGTTCTCTTCAGTGACGAGTCAAGATTTAGTTTAAACACAGATTCTCGACGAGTTTTCATCTGGAGGGAGCCTGGAACCCGCTATCATCCCAGTAACATCAGGGAAATAGACAGTTTTAGAGGGGGCAGTCTCTTAGTCTGGGTTGGCATCAGTTCAAGCAGACGCACACCCTCCACATTTTTTCTGGGGGCACTTTAACTGCCCAAAGGTACAGGGACGAGATCCTTGAGCCCTATTTAAGACCTTATAGAGATCAAATTGGTCACAATTTTATTTTAATGGACGATAATGCTCGTCCGCATAGGGCTAGGCTAGTCAATGAATATCTCCAGAGTGAGAATATTCGAAGGATGGATAGGCCAGCCAGATCTCCGGACCTGAATCCATTAGAGCATGTGTGGGATGCTCTAGGGAGGCGTATTGGAGCTCGTCACCCCTCTCCCAGAACCCTCGTTGAGCTAAGAACTGCTCTATTGGAGGAGTGGGGTTTACTACCCCTGAACCTCCTCCAAAGCCTGGTAAACAGTATGAGGGCTCGCTGTGAGACCTTGATAGCTGTTAGAGGTGATCATACTCCCTATTGATATCTTATTTCTTTAAGATCTGGAACCTTAGCTTTGGGTATGTTGGTAATAATTTGCATATTTCATAATTTCAAATATTTTTTTAATTTTCATATAGCTAGTCAAATTCTCCATAGTTTAAACTATTTGTATACTAAATTTTATATTTGTTAATAAATTAGCTTTTGAGAAATTTCAATATTGGTTAAGTTTCTTATTTTTTGGACACCAGTGTACTTACTTAACCAAATGGGGCTCTGGCAAACTTGTGAGTGCAAAAGTCAAACTGCTTTCCACATGTGGTTCACTTACAGTAAAAGAAGTCGCCAACTTCTACCCATCCTGATTATCATGGTCTATACCAGGGGTGGCGAACCTGCGGCCTTAAGGCCGAATGTGGCCTTTTCTTGCCCAAGTTGTGGCCTTTTCATAAATTCAAAATTATAATTTTTGTTTCGCAGTTTTCAATTACTTTCATTATTTTATTGAAAATATCTAATACGAATGTCATATATTATATAATATATAATATATTGAGACGTTACAAAAAAACAATTTTCAATTGTACATAAATTCCTTTAAGGTGTTACTTTAATTTTTCATATGTTTGTTTTCAATTTCTTTTTCTCATTCATTAAAAGTCAATGATGTACATGCAAAATTAGTAAAAACTCAATAAAAACGATATGTAAAAATAGATATAAAAACAAATGGCTTGTAAAAGAAAGCGGCAATAAAATGAGTTGAGGTAAAATGTCTATTCCATTAACAAACATTTCACTTTTAAAATAATGAACTTTAAAATTAAAGTTTTACAAAACAGAAAATTAGCGTTTTAAAATAAAAATGTGGCAATATATATATATTATTTTTGATCCAATATATGCCTTTTTAATTAAATATATATATATATATGGATGCGGCCTTCTCAAAAAATGGTAAAATGAAAATGGGCCTTCTAATATAAAAAGGTTCGCCAACCCTGGTCTATACCATGTGTTTTTTTTTTTGCTTATCCCTAGTACACATGGTACAGGCCATGATAATCATGGTGGGTAGAAATTAGCGACTGCTTTTACTGTAAGTGCACCACATGTCAACATTTGTGAAAAGCAGTTTGACTTTGCACTTACAAATGTGCCAGAGCCCTGTGGTACTAGGGGTAATGAAAAAATGATCCACAGACTTGATTGAGTGGAGATAAGCAAGAAGAACTTACTTTCAGTTCAGGAGTAGGGATAGCCGCCGGCTGGTCCATGTTCAGACGGAGAATGACCCCTTGCTGGAAGGAGATGACAGAGAATTGAGGTTCCTCAGGAGCTTTCTGCTGTAAGTCCACCTTGGGGACCAGCATCAGGGACCTCTTGATCTCTGACATGACAGCTTTCTGGAGGTTGAGGTATTTGTTGCGACACCGGACCCACTCCATCCTACCACACCACATTCCTTCAGACATCAAAAGGAGAAACATCCAGGACACACAGTTAAAAAAGCTGATAAGGCACAATTTGGATTATAGATTATAAACACAAGGTATTAAAACCTAATCCAAATAAATAAATAGTGTGTGACGTTTGGGTAACAGCGTTGTTACCGAAATGTCACACACTATTTATTTATTTGGATTTGGTCTTATTACCTTGTGTTTATAATCTACTAGCTGAATGACCCGGGCAACGCCCGGGGTTTACCCGATTAAATGCTTTTATTCAAATACTATTCGTTACAATTATAAATTGGCACCGTAGATGTCACTCTTGTGAAACGTCCCGCCCCAAACCATCGGCCGGGAATCGGACTCGGGGCGCCCGCGTGGCAGGCGAGCATTCTACCACTGAACCAAAGGCAAACGGTGACAGATGTGTCTCGCGCATTGGCGGCACCAAATGATGGGGGGGGGGGGTCAAAGGTGATGTGATCGTAGCCGACCAATAGGAGGGCGCCGGCAAACCGTGACAGAGGCCATGACGCTCGTAACTGTATATAGAATAATCCAAATGGGGGGGGGGGGGGGGGTCGGTGGAAGGCTGGTTAAACTGTTTGGTTTTCGACCACTACGACCCGGGTTCGATTCCCGCATTGGACACTTTTTTTCTGTTAAAAAAAATAATAATAATTAAAAAATGCTCCAATGGCCCCCGATTCTTGCAAAAGTCCAACTCCACCAGCGAGTGCAAGTAACCAAATGGGGCTCTGGCACATTTGTAAGTGCAAAATCGAACTGCTTTCACATGTGTTAGACATGTGGTGCGCTTACAGTAAAAAAGCAGTCGCTAACTACCCACCATGATTATCATGGCCTGTACCACGTGTACTAGGGATAAGCAAAAAAAAAAAAATCCAAATTGTGCCTTATCAGAGACTACATATTGTAATTGTAATCTTATAGTACATATTAGATTAATGTATCCAGCAGCAGCAGTCTTGTAACTTCCAATCCACTACATGTGCACAAAGAAGAGACTTACTTGGATATGACTCGGAGTTTGAGGATCTCACTGTCGTCCTCCGCAGCACACTTCTTCTTGCTCTTTTTCTTCTTCTTTTTCTTGTGAGAGGTGTCCAGGCCTTGCATGTCTGAGTCCTCCCCATCATTGGCTGCCCCGGCAATCTGGTCCTGGAGACATGCAAAAAAAAAATATATATACATGTTATATTAAAAACAAAAATGAGATTTTCTGTTGATTTTTGATCATCTTGAGGATTATACTATGTTAATGCAGTCGTGGTTAAATCTTGAAAAAATAATAATAAAAATAGTTTTGATCAGATATTGCTTTAATTGAACTTATGGAATATATAAAAAACATAATTTGATTAAAGTACTGCCTGGCTTAAGGCGTAAGAATAAAAAATTAAAAACTTATTTACATAATGTACAAAAGATTTGAGCCGGCCATCGGGAAACAACAACAATGAGTTTATATAGGGGAAGCATGACCTCTGGCAGTCGATATAACAGAGTATTTGAATATGAAATATAATTTTAAATAAAATAATATTTTAATATAACATACATATATATATATATATATATATATTTTTTTTTTTTTGCTTATCCCTAGTACACGTGGTACAGGCCATGATAATCATGGTGGGTAGTTAGCGACTGCTTTTACTGTAAGCGCACCACATATCTACACATGTGAAAAGCAGTTCGACTTTGCACTTACAAATGCCAGAGCCCCATTTGGTTACTTGCACTCGCTGGTGGGGTTGGACTTTTGCAAGAATCGGGGTACATTGGAGCATTTTTTTTTTTTTTTTAAACAGAAAAAAGTGCCCAATGCGGGAATCGAACCCGGGTCCTAGTGGTCGAAAACCAAACGGTTTACCCAGCCTTCCACCGACCCCCATACATATATATATGACATACATATACACTGCGTGACATTGAAAATGGAACACCAAGAAATAGTGGCCAGAAAATTATGCAAATTTCAGGGTAGACGCGCCTAACCGAGTTATGCAAATGATGTAAAATGCGCAGCTCTCGTGCGCACATGGAGTAAGATATAAGGGAAGGAACTTGCAGAAAGGACAGTATTCGTGTCTTTATTTCTTCAAGGAAAATCATTGTAGAAATTTTGTTCTTGTGTCAAAAGACACGTGTAATAACAGAGAATGCCAGGTCATCGTAAACGGAGGCAGTTCAAGCAGACAGACGCTTTTACGAGGGGCATGGTGATCGGACTGAAAAGGGCAGGTTGGACCATAGGTCAAATCGCAGCTGATACACACCTTGGTGCGTCCACGGTGCACCGACTGTGGAGAAGATGGTTGGAACAAGGAAATGTGGCAATTAATAGGAATGTCGGTGCAACCAGAGTGACGTCAGCACGTGTGGATCGGCGTATCCTTCGACAAGCAGTGGCGGCCCCACAAGCCACTTGTACCGCCATCCTGCAACACGTGCAAGACACCCTAGATCATTCCATCTCGACCAGAACCATTTCCCGTCGATTGGTTGCTAATGGCTTGCACTCATGCCGTTCGCTAAGAAGACTGCCATTGACCCCACCGAATAGGCGCCAACGTTTGGAATGGTGCCGGGCTAGATCAACGTGGATGACGGAATGGCACAGGGTCGTGTTCTCAGATGAGTCGCGTTTCTGCTTGTCCAGTGATAGTCGCCGTGTACGCATGTGGCGTCGACGTGGAGAAAGGTCCAATCCGGCAGCAATTGTGGAACGCCCCACCGTGCGACAACGTGGAATCATGGTTTGGGGCGCAATCGCGTATGATTCCAGGTCACCTTTACTTCGTATTCAGGGCACTATGACGGCCCCAACGATACGTTGATGATGTGCTGCGACCGGTGACACTCCCCTACCTTCAGGGGGTACCCAATGCCCTTTATCAGCAGGATAACGCCCGACCGCACACTGCTCGCATTAGCCAACAAGCTCTGCAAGATGTACAGATGCTTCCCTGGCCACCGTACTCTCCTGATCTCTCACCAATCGAGCACGTCTGGGACATCATTGAACGCCGTTTACATGCCTTGCCACAGCCGCGTTCAGAAGACGAACTGTGGCAAATGGTTGAGAGGGAATGGAGAGCCATCCCTCAGGACGCCATCCATACTCTGATTGACTCTCTACCTAGACGTGTTGCTGCGTGCATCGCCGTCCGCGGTGGTCCTACTTGCTACTAAGCCGACGCCGTTCTCGCTCTGTATTATGACTATCATTTTGAAATAAAGATCACTTATTGTTCGTCCCTGTCTCTCTCTGTCTGCCGAGTTTCATCACTTTCTGGCCACTATTTCTTGGTGTTCCATTTTCAATGTCACGCAGTGTATATACAGTTAAACCTGTCTATAGTGCCACCTCTTGGGACTCACCAAAATAAGGTGCTATAGACAGGTCACTTTTAATGTAAATCGTATCGTACTACGTATTTAAAATCGGGTGCTATAGAGAGGGGACGTTATAGACAGGTTTAACTGTATATATGTGTGTGTGAAAAATAATTTAAAAAATAAAATAATAAAAAAGGTCAGGTTTTGATATTAAAATCAAAGAAGGTATATCCTGACTACAAACACATGAGCTTTTTATATGGCAGAGCGCCATCTAGTGGAACAGAAATCAACTAAACATTGATTTAACCTGTTCCCTGATATTTGGCCAAACCAATTTCTTGATAAATTAAGAAAAAATTCAAATATTAGGGAACAGGTTAAATCAATGTTTAGTTGATATCTGCTCCACTAGATGGTGCTCTGTGATCTAAAAAGCCCATGTGCTTGTGTTCAGGATATGTCTTCTCTGATTTTATATTTATATACATTTAAACCTGTCTATAACACCCCCTCTAAATAACACCTTCCTCTCTATAGCGCCAGATTTTAAATACGTAGTATGATGCGATTTACATTCAAAGTGACCTGTCTATAGCACCCCCTCTCTATAACATCCTATTTTGGTGAGTCCCAAGAGGGGGCGCTATAGACAGGTTTAACTGTAAATGAAGTCATATAATAAACTACACTGTGATCTTAGCCAAAAAGGCAGAGATAATAAAAGAGAGTCGCAGAGAGAAAATGTACCCTATAAAAGGAAGTTTTAAATACAAATAATCAGTGAGGGAAAAATATAAAGAGAAATAGAGGAAGGGAGAGAGAGAGAAAGTTTTTTTTTTTCTTATCCCTAGTACACGTGGTACAGGCCATGATAATCATGGTGGGTAGAAGTAAGCGACTGCTTTTACTGTAAGTGCACCACATGTCTACACATGTGAAAAGCAGAGAAAAAAGTGCCCAATGCAGGAATCGAACCCGGGTCGTAGCGGTCGAAAACCAAGGATTAGACCATCCTTCCACCGACGACCCCCGAGAGAGAAAGTGGAATAATAAGATTAAGCCTAGTTGAACATGTTGTCTTGCTTTCATTTACCTAATGGTCATTAAATTCTGGGAACTCAGAGGGGTTACTGTCCCATCCTGCTAACCAAAAATTATATAAGAATAATACTTTGATATAAAAATTTAAAGTGCAACCAAAAATACAGAGACCAAATATACATCCCATTGCCATTTTATAAACCAAAATTTGCAAGAGATTTTTAACCTCAATATATTTTTAAAAATTGGCATTGAAACCCTATTTCTCTCTGTGCCTATTATAGTTTAAAAATGTGTATTCCTTAATTACACTACCATTATTTAAAAGGCAAACTACGGGGGGCTCTGGAACATTTGTAAGTGCAAAGTCAAACTGCTTTTCACATGTGTAGACATGTGGTGCACTTACAGTAAAAGCAGTCGCCTACTTCTACTCACCATGATTATCATGGCCTGTACCACGTGTAATATAAAAAAAAAAAAGGCAAACTTTTGAGCCTGAGGCTTATTTGTGAAACCCAAAAAGATCAGAATATTCATACATTTAATTCATGTATGAAAATTCTGATCTTTTTGTCAATGTTAAAGTAAATATTGGATGATAAGGTACAATTTGGATTATAGATTATAGAACTACAAGATAATAAGACGAAAGCTAAATAAATAAATATTGTATGACGTTTTGGTAACAACACTGTTACCAAAATATCACACTATTATTTTGGATTTGGGCTTATTGATATGTAAGGCTTGATTGGAATTCGAAAACTGTATTGAATTATAAAGGCGGTCAAATTAAAGGTGTTATACAAGGTATGTCCCATAAGTTCCCGGACTGGGTCCATAAAAAAATAAATGAATGAAAAATGTAAATAAATTTGACTGTTTTTTTTTATAGAAAAAATATCTGGCAACACGGTGGTACCAATATCGAGGCGGTACATGCGTACATGCACGCGTGCCAAGGTCATTCTAATTTATTTAAAGGTCACACCTAGCGCTGCAGCGATTTTGCGATGGAACAAAATTGAAGCAGAGGATTTGCATAGAATTTTGTGTGAAACTTCAAATATCAGCAACCGAAACTTTTGAAATGCTTAATAAAGTATTCCCCAATGACGCCCCAAAGAGAACAACTGTTTTTGAATGGCATTCTAGATTTAAAGCTGGCAGAATTTCCATTGAAGATGATCCTCGGCAAGGACGCCCAAAATTTCAAAGGACTGATGAAAATGTGCAAAAAATCACCGATTTGATAAAGGAAAATCCTCGAACCACTTTGCTGGAGCTAGAGCAAGACACAGGCATCTCTAAAACAACGATTGGAAGGATCGTAACCGAAGATTTGAAGCTCAAAAAGACTCCTGCAAAAATCATCCCAAGATTCCTCACTAATGAGCAAAAACTGTGTCGGCTTGCAACCTGTGAGAACATGTTGGAAATGACAAGAACGGATCCGGAATAGAAAGACAAGATAATCACAGGCGACGAGACATGGGTCTATGGCTATGACCCTGAAACCAAGCATCAATCTGTCGAGTAGAGAGGTCAGGGTGAGCCTAGACCCAAAAAATCCAGGATATTGAAATCCAGAAACAAGGTGTTGCTGGTCGCTTTTTTGGATAACAAGGCCATTGTTCATCACGAGTATTTTCCTGCAGGCCAAACAGTTATTAAGGAAACGTATTTGGGCATTCTTTGTCGTCTAAGGAAAACGATTCAAAAAAAAAAAAGGCCAGAAAAATGGACTAATGGTGACTGGATCCTACACCATGACAATCCCTGCCCTCACACAGTAACTTGGTGACGAGCTTTTTGGCGAAAAACGGGACACAAATCCTACCTCAACCACCCTATTCCCCAGACATCGCACCAAATGACTTTTTCCTGTTCCCCAAACTTAAAGCAGTTCTAAAAGGAAGACATTTTGACACCAGGGATGACAGAGGCCTATAAAAACTGTTTCGACAATTGGGAGAAATTATTGCGCTGGTGCGTTGAAGCCAGGGGGGATTACTTTGAAAAGTTTTAATAATTTTTTTTTTAAATATCTTACTTTTTTTTTTTATGGACCCAGTCCGGGAACTTATGGGACATACCTTGTACTACTAAATACTACCAAACTAAACAGGACCTTTGGGAGAGGTCACTGCTTATCATAAAACAGCTTGAGGACTCGTGTAATCTTTACACAAGGGGATAAGAAACAACAACAACAAATACTACTAAAACATGGGGAAAACTGATCTGTATTGAAGGAGGTGGTCTTATCAGAGACTTAGTTATGTCAGGCCAAGTCAGGAAGAGTTTTCCCAACACAAACACAGATCTCCAGGAGAGAGCAGGTTTTTTTTATGTGTTTAGACTATGGCCTCTCATGGGAGACTTAATCATGTCAGGCCAAGTCACGATGAGTCTCCAAACCAAAACACAGTTTCTGCTAAGAGACTACCTCCAGGAAAGACCGAGTTAAAAGTAAGGTTTTTAGGGCTATGGTTTCTCACGGGAGCCTCTACTGTATCCTCGACACTACTTACATCCTCATTCCTTTTAGGCCTCTTTGAAGAAGATGCTTCTTGTTCAGCTTCATCCAAGGAACGTTTGCGTTTTTTCGATTTCTTCTCTGTCAGCCTCTCATCACCTTGATTTTCTTGGTCACAGGTACCTGCCATGGGCTCCAGCTCCCTGTGGTCTTTGGTAGCTAGATTGTGACAGACACAACATACACACAGTTTAGCTCAGAACCTATAATCTTTTGTGGAATTTGAATTATTTAGAACAAAGAAGTCAGGGTAGTAAAGAGAGATGTCTACATATGGGGAAAAAAAACATACACAAAAATAATGAGTTAAGATGCACAAGGTAATAAGACCAAATCCAAATAAATGTTGTTGTTTCTTATCCCCTTGTGTAAAGATTACACGAATTCCATGAGTTCATGCTCCTCGAGCTGTTTTATGATGAGCAGCGGCCTCTCCCAAAGGTCCTGTTTAGTGCATCTAATGCAAGCCAAAATGTGTTCTGGAGCTGCAGGTGACAAGCTACATTTTGGGCAAGTGGGGTAGATTTTGTTATTATTTTCTATCTTCAATGGCTTGAGATGGCCTGTTCTAAATCTTGTTAGTGTTGTTTGATGCTGTCTATTTCTGATATTTAGAGCTCCTCCTGGGTTCACTCCACTGTACCAACTGTGCTTAGGTGGGATCCTCCAGTTCTTGTTTATTTTTGTTTTGGCTACTGTTTCTATTTCTTTAAAAGTAAGTTTATTTTTCTGTGGCAAGGGTTCTTTTGTGCCTTTTTTCGCTAGAACATCAGCAGCTTCATTGCCTTCAATTCCAACATGTGAGGGTATCCATTGAAGGTGAATTTTTGAGGTTTTTGAGAGTTTTTGGAGATAACCAATAATGTTCCTGCTTACTTTGTCTCTAAGTTCCCCTGTGTGACTCAAGTGTTGTATGGCACTTCTACTATCAGTAAGAATCCAGATATCTTGATAATTAGTATTTCTGATGGATTTTAAGGCTTCATAGATGGCTATAAGTTCTGATCTGAAGACTGAGCAAAATTCTGGGTTTCTTCTGTTCATTTTCTCAATGCCATTTGTAGTTTTGATGAGACAGCCACTGCCAGTGTGTCCCAACTCATCTCTGCTACCATCGGTATAAATAGTTATTGCATTTTTAGGAATGTTATTAATTATTTCTAATGATAATTGTTTTAAGTATTCTGGATTTTGGTATTGTTTGTTGGTGGGTTCATTTAAAGTGTCATTAAAAATAACATTTTGTAGTGGTTCGCATGGAGAAATTTTTTCTGCTAAATAATTTTTTTCTACTTTATATTTTAAAAATCCATTTCTTTTGGCCAGGTGGAGAGGACCTTCTTTTTTGAGTCTTAGATTGGATTCCCAATTAAGTATGTAATTGGAAGTTCTGTGTTTGTTTCCATAACTCTTGATTTTGTTTATATATTTTGGCAGATTGTAGCTTCTTCTATCCTTTAAGGGCATAATGTCTGCCTCGTAAAGTACAATATCGTTAGGGCAGGTATTTCGAAGACCTGTAATAATTCTAGCTGCACTTAGTTGTATCCTTTCCAGTGATTTTAGATTTGTTTCAGATGCTGTACCATAGATTTGATATCCATATTCCAGGATAGGTCTAATTAGAGACGTGTAAGTTAATTTTAGTGTGGTTGCATCGGCTCCCCACTCTCTTCCTGAAATATATTTCAGGATTTTTAGTCGGTCTCTTCCTTTTCTAATAACTTCTTCAATATGTTTACTGGAGTTAATTTCTGGATCCAGGGTGTAGCCAAGATATTTAGGATGTTTATTATATTGTAATTGTTGTTCTTTCAGAATAATTTTTGGCCTTATTTTGTATAGTTTCTTATCGGTAGTAAAAAGACAGGTTTCAGATTTTTGAGGGTTAAATTCTAATTTATGTTTATTAGCAAATTTTTCTAGGTAGAAAAGAGTCTTGTTCAAATCTCTTTCAGCTTTTTTCCAGTTAGTATTGCTGCTCCATAGAATTATGTCATCAGCGAAAAGTCCAATATTGGTTTTATGTGAAATTTTTTCTTCTATGCCTGCAATAAATAGGGTGAAGAGAGTTGGGCTAAGGACTGATCCTTGTGGTAATCCTTGGTACAATTTGAAGGTTTTAGATAGAGTTCCATTAATTTGACCCTGATGTATCTATTTTTAAGGAAATCATTTATCCAAGTGATAGCTTTTCCATCAATTTTGAAATGCTTGTATAATTTTGTAATCAACTTGTTTTTCCATACTTTATCAAAAGCTTGGGTAAGGTCTAAAAAAGCAGCTATGGTGTGGCTAGTTGGTTTTCTGTTTTGTGCATCTTTTACCTTTTGTGTGAAAAATAAGAGTTGGTCTATTGTCCCATGTCCTTTCCTAAATCCATATTGTTCTTCTGGTAAGAGATTTCTTGTGTCAAGGTGGTAGGTAAGTCGTCTGAGTATAATTTTTTCCATTAATTTGCAGCAAATACTTGTGAGGGAGATAGGTCGGTAGTTTTTTGGGTCATCAGCAGATTTGTCAAGTTTTTTAATAGGAATTATTGTTGCAGTTTTCCAGTCTTGAGGCAATTTTCCAGTTTTCCAGGAGTTATTGAAAATATCAAGAAGTATTTCTTTGCCATTTTTGTCCAAGTTTGATATCATTTGGCCATGGATTCCATCTGGCCCAGGAGTCTTGTTTAGGTCAGTGTTTTCTAATGCATAATCTAGCTCTTTCATATTGATTTTTTCATGGAAAATATTATGAGTGCTGGTGAAATTTTTACAGTCATGAATAATCTTTCGGGCCTTTTTTTCAACTTTCTTATCTTTTATTTCGAATTTGATTTTACTACTTATTTGATATGAATTCCCTAAAAGATTAGCAGCATTTTTGTCATTAGTTGCTGGGGTACCATCCGTATTCTTAATCATATTTGTGTTTTCAGTTTGTGGCTGGGCTCTGTCAATTTGTTTTGCCAAATGCCAAAGTTTTGTATTCGGGTTTCTTGGGTTCAGGTTTTCACAAGTTTGTTTCCATTTTTCCCTTTTCATATTTACGTATAACCTTTTTATTTTTGCATTCACAATGTTCAGTTCAGTTCTACAATTTGTTTGGTTTTGGGTGCACTTTTTTTGTAGTTCATTTCTTTTAGTTATAAGTGTTTGAATATCTTTTGCCTGGTGTGTATAATTTGGAATCCATTTCTTAATATTACCTCTTGGTATTGAAACTTTGGCTGCTTTAATAATGGTGTTTTTGAAAGATATCCAATTTTGTTCCAGATCTTTTATTCTAGTGGGTGCTTTTCTAAAGTCTTCATTGGTGTTTTTCTGGTAAAGATTCCAATTAGCCTTTTTGAAGTTCCAGAATTTTTCTTTAATTGAGCTGGTTTTGGTCTTGGTGCTAATTTCTATCAAAATAGGCAAATGATCACTTCCAATACTTTTTAATATTTGCCATTTGCATTTGTGGAAAATGTCAGGACTGGAGAAACTTATATCAAGTGCTTGTGCAGTATTATAGCTGTAGGAATGGTGGGTGGGATTCCCATCATTTAAGCACATGAAGGCATTGTCGTCAAATATGTTTGAAAGTATTTTGCCTCTTGGGTTTGGCATGGAACATCCCCATAGTTGATGTTTGGCATTAAGGTCACCTACAATAATTGTGTTGTCTGTAAGAAATTGAGCCATTGTTCCATCGTCAATAAGTTTATTGTTTGGTGGGTGATACATATTGAATATGTTGATGGTTTTGTTTTGACTGAGGTAGACTTTGATACCTTGGGCTTCGAGGTCTGATGTGTTTTGAATATTAATGGCTATGTCTTCATAGTACAAATTCTTGATTAAAAATGCAAGGCCACCCCCTTCTTTATTTCTGTCTTTTCTGAGGATATTATAGTTTTTATATTTGAGATTGTACTTTTCATTTAATTTGGTTTCCTGTAAGGCTATAATTTGTATCTTTTGTTTTTCAGCTATTTCCATTATTTCTTCTAATTTTATCCAAATAAATAAATAGTGTATGACACTTCGGTAACAGCGTTGTTACCATCTTCAGACTAAAGTGCTGAATTAGAAAAAATATTACAGCATGATATTTTTTTCTCATTAAGCACTTTTGTTTGAAGATGGTAACAATGCTGTTACCAAAAGGTCACACACTATTTATTTGGATTTGGTCTTATTACCTTGTGTTTATAATCTATAATCCAAATTGTGCCTTATCAAGTTTATATACATAACCAAACGGGGCTCTAGCACATTTTTAAGTGCAACGTTGAACTGCTTTTCAAATGTGTAGACATGTGGGACACTTACAGTAAAGCAGTCGCCTACTTCTACCCACCATGATTATCATGGCCTGTACCACGAGTACTAGGGATAAGCAAAAAAAAAAAAAGAAGTTTATATACAAATTGGTTCAACATTATCCCAGGGCTATATTTGTATCTTTAGTTATTACCATGTCAGTAGCAAAGATATCTGTTTTCCATGTTGTGGGGGTGACCTTAGCTTTAGTTAAATCAGACTCTGCCATAGTGCAGTACTTCAAGGGGCAGATGTGTATTTACCATCACCAACTATCAGGAATGATAAGGTACACAATTTGGAGCCGTATGTGGCTTGCAAGCCTCAATTTGCCGATCTCTGATCTAGGGAGATTGTTTACTTACTGTCATCAGCTTCTTCCATACTCTCATCATTCTGGGTGGAAGACTCCTTGGGCTTCACTTCAATGAAGTACTGGAAACATATCAGGATTGGTTGGAAGGTGGTACACTTGTCTGAAGATGGTAACAACCTGTTACCAAAACATCATACATAACTCATTGAATTTGGTCATATCAATGTTTAACATCTCTATAATCCAAATTGTATCTTAGCATCATATTGTGGTTAGCTAAATTTACTTTTAGTTGAAACTCCGCCTTTGCCGGTCCCAAGCCCGGATGAAAAAGGAGGAGGGGGAGCAGTAACAAGCTCACTAAAAAACCTGGGCTCAGCTGGCCCGGCTGATAGTACCCTGTAAGGGCTCCTAATCCAGGGATACAGGATGAGCAGCATTTGTACTCCATGTTAGGAGTGACTGCACATGGCGTCTGTTCCTCATGTCAGAGGCGGCCATTTCTTTTGGAGCTAAGTCGGCCTGCCACTGAGTAGTGCTCCCAGTCTTAATGACAAAGGCAGACGCATCCTACTTCACCCAGTGTGGAGATAAGAAAGAAGAAGAAGAAAACTTTTAGTTGATGGCAACACAAATTTCTTTTTTTAAATACTAAAGAAAAATATTGTAACAAAGTATTTATTAGTTTAGCAGAGTATTATATTTTATGTTTATATTTTGCTATACTCTGTACACTTCCCTCTTTTACCCACCTTTTGTTTATCACCCATAGTTTGTTCTTGCCTGAAATAAATTGTTGTCTCATGTCATATTTATTAAGTTCATTCAAGAAAATTTATATCAAAGGAAAGGTAAAGTGAGTCTACCAGGGATCTTATGAGATAAAATTAGAAAGTTAAGACTTGATTGACCTCTGTGTTTGTGGTTATTCTCACATCAGCTTTGCAACCAGGTGTTGTCCTTCACAGAGATTCTACTCTATGACCCACTTTCTCAACAAGGTCAACTTACATCGAGGGCTTTCTTAGCAGATTCCGGGTTGTCAAACTCCACAAAGGCGAAACCCTTGATCTTGTTGTTTTTCTTGTAGCGGGGGATACTGACGTACTCCACCGTGCCGAAGTCTGAGAAGAGATGACGGACCCAGGGGATGTCTGCGTGAGTGGGGAGGTTCTCCACATAGATGGTGCACTCGTCCGAGTTCTCCCGTGGGACATAGGGGGCAATCCGGCGGACCAAGTCATCCTTTATCTGTACCACCACCACATTGTATGCAATTACATTCATAATAGTGTACCAAAATAGGCACCTCTCCCTTTAAATTGGCATTAAAACAAGGCAATATGCTTAGCATTTCAGTACAATATGCAAAGTGGTGATAAAGAACAAGCTACAATTTCATGATAAAACACAATTTGGATTATAGACCTAATCCAAATAATGGTAATGATAATGATGGTAACAATGCTGTTGCCAAAACATCACATACTATTAAATTATTTGGATTAGGTCTTATTTTCTTGTATCTAAGCCACAATACCAGTTTTGACAAATTCAGACAAAAAAAGCTAACAACCAGTATACCATGGTTTCAGGCTATGGCTCTCTTCAGTACAGGGACGGCTTCAAATCAATAACATGTTACGAGAGAAGTTATGAAATCAGTCAAATTTGCCAAAAAAAAAAAGGTATTTAGACTGGTGAAATGGTAGGGCCAATTTTCAGTCTAGAATCCAACATATGCAGGAGGATTGTATTCCTGTAAACAAAAGAGAGGAATCTCTGGTGTTGTGACTCATTCTTTCACACCACCCTTACATTTTGTACTGTAAAAATAAAGAAAGCATATCCATGACCAGGAGCACATGTGCTTAACAGCAGTCAGAGCGCCATCTGGTGGAACAGAAATCAACTAAACATTGATTTTTAGCCTGTTCCCTGATATTTGGCCAACCCAATTTCTTGATAAATCAAGAAAAGCCATCCACGAACGCGTTTCGCACTGTTGACGCTTGTCAGCGTGGAGTAAGCTGTACCACTGCGACCAAAAAGAATTTTGGTGCCAGAGGCTTCTTGAGAATTTTGTACTGTGGGGGGGTAATAAACCAAACTACATTGTTTTAATGCATTTTTAAAGAGGGAGAGAGAGAGAGAGAGAGATGCATCTTTTGTTACGTGAATGCCATCCTTCCACATCTTTCTGTTTTTTTTTTTTTTGCTTATCCCTAGTACACGTGGTACAGGCCATGATAATCATGGTGGGTAGTTAGCGACTGCTTTTACTGTAAGTGCACCACATGTCTACACATGTGAAAAGCAGTTCGACTTTGCACTTACAAATGTGCCAGAGCCCCGTTTGGTTACTTGCACTCGCTGGTGGGGTTGGACTTTTGCAAGAATTGGGGGCCATTGGAGCATTTTTTTTTTTTTTTAAACAGAAAAAAGTGTCCAATGCGGGAATAGAACCTGGGTCGTAGTGGTCAAAAACCAAACGGTTTAACCAGCCTTCCACTGACCCCTTTTTTTTTTTTTGGTGCCGAAACCCGGGATTCTGTTATATGTAACAGGGGTATTGCATAACACAAGGTCTTTACCTCCAGCAATTCCGAAGAACTCAGGGCTTTCTTTATATCTTCCAAGTCGGTGGTGAGGGCCTTGATTTTATTGAAGGTCTTGAAGAGTTCCAGTGGAATATCTGCCACACATACACTGAAAATGGCACTCTCCTATAAGAGGACACCCCTCTGTAAAGGTCACTTTGGCTCTGAAACTAGGTTTTGTCCTTTACAGAGAGATTCTACTGTACAAGAAATATGTGAATATACAAGATATGGTCAAAAATAGTAAAAATAGGTGAAGATAAAAGATATTAAATATACAGTAAAACCTCCATGAGAAGACACCCGCGCTAGAAGACAGCATTCTACAAAGGGCAGTTTCCATTTGCGAAATTACCATTTTTTACTATTAAGAAACTCTCTGGTAAGAAGACACCTCTCTTTAATGGACCCTTTGGCTCTGTAATTAGGTGTTGTCCTTTACAGGGAGGTTCTACTGTATATACAAGAAATGGGTAAATATACAAGCAATGGGTGAATATATAAGAAAATAAAAGAAATGGGTAAATACACAAGAAATAGGTGAAGATACAAGATGTTGAATATATATACAAGAAATGGGAGAAGATACAAGAAATGGGAGAAGATACAAGAAATGGAAGAAGATACAATAAAAGTTTGAAGATTCAAGAAATGGGTGCAGATACAAGAAATGGGTGAAGATACAAGAAATGGGAGAAGATACAAGAAATGGGAGAAGATACAAGAAATGGGAGAAGATACAAGAAATGGGAGAAGATACAATAAAAGTTTGAAGATACAAGAAATGGGTGAAGATACAAGAAATGGGTGCAGATACAAGAAATGGGTGAAGATACAAGAAATGGGAGAAGATACAAGAAATGGGTGCAGATACAAGAAATGGGAGAAGATACAAGAAATGGGAGAAGATACAAGAAATGGGAGAAGATACAAGAAATGGGAGAAGAAGAGACAAAGAGTACAGGGTGAGAACTTACATCCGTCTTTCTTGTCCTTGATGATCTGACTGAGGAACCTATCCTTGCTGAGGTTGGCGTCGCTGAAGTAAAACTCCATCTGTACACAGACACAACCCCTTACAACATTCACCTATATAACAAATTTTATATTTAACTAGAAGTTATAGTGGACCATAACCCTTTTGTATATAGTTAGGTTTGTTCTAGTGAGTGTTCTTCTGGTAAAAGTAGAGATTAGAAAAATGAGGTGACTATATTAGATCAATTAAGCAATGCTCGGAATAATCTCTGCAGGCTAGAGAGGTACACTGAACCTCCACAAGGAGACACTCCTGCTAGAGGACACACCTCTTCACAAAGGACTGTTTTATTCACCAAAATTACCAGTCCCTCTCAGAAGTCCAATCCCTCTTCTACATGGCAGGCGGGAGAAGCAGCACAAGTAAGGGACTGTCCTGTAGGGCGAAGTATGGTGTCGTGAACCCCGAGCCGATACGGTAACCTTGAACTCCGGTAACAGGGAACTCTGAAATGTGGCTGACTAACGGGGCAATGGCACCCTCCCTTTCCATGGAGCAACAAAATCAGAAATTGATGGTCCATGCTACTGCTTCTGAGGGAGCCGATGCGCTGGGGCCTGCAGTCCGGGGAACCCGTGGGAAATATGAGACAAGACACCACCACCATTTTATTATTTTGCGACTCTCTGGTAAGATGACACCTCTTTCTAAAAGACACTTTGGCTCTGCAATTAGGTGTTGTCCTTTACAGAGTGGTAGTTCTACTGTGTATATTAATACCTAAATGTCAAGTTATGAAGTTCTCCTTTATTCCATGGAGAGGGTGACAGCAGGTCACCAAAACATAGGAAAGGAAACACCAAAACAAAGAAAAAGAAAGGTTCTGAAGTAAATAAGCAATCATATAAATAACTTTAAATAGCAGATACATGTCTAAAAGTAATATGAGAATGAAGCTTTATTTAGAAAATCTCAGTGAGAGCATTGTGTCTGCTACCGAAATGTCTCAAACATTTCATTATTCCGGGTCTGGTCTCATTACTTTATGCTTTTAGATGGCAGGTACAAATCAAAAAGTAATGAAAAAAATGGATCCCTATTTGTGACATTTCATTGAGAGCATTGTGTCTGGATGGATGTGTGTACTTGTTGCACATGGCATTTCCCTAAACAGCTTATTTAGTCCAGTCCAACAATGTCAACAAATCTACTCTTCACTACTCTACACTTCTTACACTTCACAATTCATCCTTTCATACTTCATTCCTAAGGTTAGAAATAATCAATATTTCTCCTTAAAAATAAATTTCGATTTTTCGTTCAAAAGAAACACATGCGGGATAATTTTCAAATGTCGTTTTACAATCATAAGCCGCATTATGTTGTATTATAAATCTACTACAGTAGAACTACCTCCCTGTAAAGGACAACACCTAATTACAGAGCCAAAGTGTCCTGTAGGGAGAGGTGTCCTCTTACCAGAGAGTTTCTAAATAGTAAAAATGGTAATTTTGCAAATGAAAACTGTCTTTTGTGGAGAGGTGTCCTCTAGCAGGGGGTCCACTAAAAGGAGATTCTACTGTACTAGTCACAGGGTTTTTATAGATATATTTGTATCTAAATTCAAAATTATTTTAAAGGCGTGTAAGGTTCTTTTTTAAAATAAACAATTTCTACTGCCCTTACTGCAATGGAAAAAGTAATGGGAGGGCCTGGCTCATCAGTGGTGAATCCTCCCAGCGGTTTCGCCAGTTTAATCTACCATACCACTGTTATATTGCATTTTTGGAACTTCCTTTTATAGTGATACTGATGCTTTAAAATAATTTTGAATTTTGATAACAGATGGCGCGCTAGTGCATCATATTATAAATGTTTTAATAAAAGAAACAATTTGATATTTGTGGAAGAACGATTGCTCGAAGCATATTATATATTTATAAATATATGTAATTCTACTGTCCTCAAAGCTTATGTCCATAGTTATTCTAAAATACACATTCCAAGAGTCTAGCAACAGTATCACTATAAAAGGAAGTTCCAAAAATGCAATATAACAGCGGTATGGTAGATTAAACTGGCGAAACCGCTGGGAGGGTTCACCACTGATGAGCCAGGCCCTCCCGTTAATTTTTCCATTGCAGTAAGGGCAGTAGAAATTGTTTAATTTCAAAAAGAATCTTACGCTTTTAAAATAATTTCAAATTTTGATAACAGATGGTGCGCTAGTGCATCATATTTGTATTTAACAGTGTTTACATTCAAACATTTACAGCACTTACCTGTTCTCTTAAATTCTTGTACAACTTCCTCTTTCTTTTCCTCAACTTTTTCTGTTCCTTTTTTTCAGCTTCCTCCGTAACTTCGACATTATGTTCCTCTTCTTCTGCCGCTGACATGGCTGGAAAACAAAACCAAAACTTTAAAAACTTTCCACATGCTCCCTATTACATATATACCTTTAATTTACAAAATGCCTGTTTTAAAATAATTTCAGTGAAATCTTATTTTACATTGAGATGGAACACAAGGTAATAAGACCAAATCCAAATAAATAAATAGTGTGTGACGTTTCGGTAACAGAGTTGTTACCATCTTCAGACAAAAGTACTGAATGAGAAATTTTGACACTATTTATTTGGATTTGGCCTTATTACCTTGTGTTTATAATCTACTAGCCGAATGACCCGGGCAACGCCCGGGGTTTACCCGATTAAATGATTTTATTAAAATACTATTCGTTATAATTATATATTGGCACCATGGATGTCATTCTTGTATAATATATAAATGAGTTTTAAAAATTGTAAAAAAAAAAATGCATCGGCCGGGAATCGAACCCGGGGCGCCCGCGTGGCAGGCGAGCATTCTACCACTGAACCAAAAGCAAACGGTGACAGAAGTGTCTCGCACATTGGCGGCACCAAATGATGGGGGGGGGGGCAAAGGTGGCGTGATCGTAGCTGACCAATAGGAGGGCGCCGGCAAACCGTGACAGAGGCCATGACGCTCGTAACTGTATATAGAATAATCTAAATTGTGCCTTATCTTTGAGATGGAATGTAAAAACAAAAATTAGTTTCAATTACAGTAAACAACCTCCATGAAGAAGGACACTTCTACTAGAGGGCACCTCTCTACAAAGGTCAGTTTTCATTTACAAAATTACCAATTTCACTAATTATAAGCACTCCATTATGATAAAGCACAATTTAGATTATAGCTACAAGAAAATAAGACCTAATCCAAATAATTTACTAGTGTGTGACGTTTCGGTAACAGCATTGTTGCCATCATCAGACAAAAGAATGATTCTTTTGTCTGATGATGGCAACAATGCCGTTACCGAAACGTTACACACTATTAAATTATTTGGATTAGATCTTATTTTCTTGTATCTAGAAACTCTCCAGTAAGAGGACACCTCTCTCCCTGTAGAATACTTTGGCTATGCAACTAGGTGTTGTCCTTTAAAGAAAGGTTCTACTGTATTAAGAAGTCCCAATTATTGGTACTCTCAATTATCATCTGTCCCAATTAAGAGTGTATCCCCAATTATCAATAATCCCAATTATCATCAGTCCCAATTAAGAGTGTATCCCCAATTATCAATAATCCCAATTATCATCAGTCCCAATTAAGAGTGTATCCCCAATTATCAATAATCCCAATTATCATCAGTCCCAATTAAGAGTGTATCCCCAATTATCAATAATCCCAATTATCAACAGTCCCTTTGTTCAAAAGTTATCCTTTGTCTCAGCCATATGTATTCTCAATTATCACCAGTAGTAATTATTTGAACAGAAATAATTCATTGAAGCTAAGGCCTGCTATATCAACTGGGGAAAGGATTTTTTTTTTTGCTTATCCCTAGTACACGTGGTACAGGCCATGATAATCATGGTGGGTAGAGGTAGGCGACTGTTTTAACTGTAAGTGCACCTGATGGCTACACATGTGAATAGCAGTCCGACTTTGCACTTACAAATATGCCAGAGCCCCATTTGGTTACTTGCACTCGCTGGTGGGGTTGGACTTTTGCAAGAATTGAGGGCCATTGGAGCATTTTTTTTTTAAATCAGGAAAAAGTGCCCAATGTGAAAATCGAACCCCGGTCATAGCGGTCAAAAACCAACGACCATCCTTCCACCGACCCCCCCCCTAAGGAAAGGATGAGATTTGCTAAACTATGAACTAGCTGTTAAAATTAAGCCATTCTGTACTTTGTTTATACAGTAAAGGGAAAGTTTTCCCACTTTTTTTTTAGTAACAACAATCATTTATTCTAAATAATTCTAAATCAAAAGCCTGGAGCTATTTTGGAATGTGGGATGAACCGACAGGCAGAAACCTGTATTTCCAGATCAAAACTGGCCATTCAAGACCACTCCTCTTCCAGCATGGTGTAAAGACCTTCCCACAATACACCATCTACAGGACCAAAGAGGCCTCATCAGACCACGTCTTGGAATGTATGGGAACCTCAAAAAACAGGACCTATATTACAATCCTATCAAAGATTGTAAATTTAATCTATGAATTCAGTCTCCGTGACCTTGTATAATTATACAAGGTGTATAATTATCACTGCTGATTATGCGTCTTTGCAAGTCATTGAACTTTTACTCAAATGACAATCATGTTCTCGCCATGTTATCTCAGATTCAATCATTATTCTCCTGATTCAATTGGCATTCTATTTAAACTGTTATTGATTGGAGTGGTAAACAATTATACCTTTTCTGAGAACGGTACACACACACAATCAAGAAATAACCATATTTCACCTTGTTCTGTAAAGAATTTTCTTCAATTCTTCTAATTGCTGGTAAACCTTGTTTCCTAGCTGACTGTGGTTATTATAATTTTTTTTTTTTTAAATATAGAGTCAATTATCATTATAACAACATCATTTGGAAACTATATTTTATGTTGTTATAACCCCTCCTACCCCCCAACATTGTTGTGTGTTTGTTTTTGCTGTTATAACTAGCTAAAACTGTGACCTTATACAAGATAATAAGACCAAAACCAACTCCACCTTTGCCAGTCCCAAGCCCGGATGAAAAAGGAGGAGGGGGAGCAGTAACAAGCTCGGTTAAATACCTGGGCTCAGCTGGCCCGGCTGATAGTACCCTGTAAGGGCTCCTAATCCAGGGATACAGGATGAGCAGTGTTTGTACTCCATGTTAGGAGCGGCTGCACATGGCGTCTGTTCCTCATGTCAGAGGCGTCCATTTCTTTTGGAGCTAAGTCGGCCTGCCACTGAGTAGTGCTCCCAGTCTTAATGACAAAGGCAGACACATTCTACTTCACCCAGTCATGATGGTCGTCAAACAGACACCATCAAGGATCACAACTTGATATCCTAATATGATTGAGTGGAGATAAGAAAGAAGAAGACCAAAACCAAATAAATAAATAGTGTGATGTTTTAATAACAGCATTGCTACCATCACCAGACAAATATACTGACGGAGAAAAAGAAAAATATATTAGGAACATGTGCATCATAATTTTTCAACTTGGTTAAAAGCCTATAATTTTAGATACAATAAAATAATCCAATGAATTCCAAAGTGATTGTATTTGGTCTTATTTTCTTTAATCCAAATTGTGCTTTATCATCCTATAATTTATATATTAATTTTTCATCATGATAAAGCACAATTTGGATTATAGATTATAATACAAGAAAATAAGACCTAATCCAAATAATTTAACAGTGTGTGACGTTTCGGCAACAGCATTGTCACAATCATCAGACAAAAGAAAAAATGAGAAAAAATATCACAGCAAGTTCTTAAATAGTACTGTTATCAAAGTGTTTGCCCGGGTAGTTGGCGATTTACACTCCAGGAGTCCGGGTTACCTCTATTTTTTCTCTTAAAGTGTTTAAAC